>VXAU01005530.1:174-89750 GCA_013399695.1 Formicarius rufipectus | reverse complement strand
GGGAGTTTTTTGTTTTTTTTTTTTTTTTTTTTTTTTTTTTAATTATTTCCCCCCTAAGAATAGACAGAGACATTTTTCTGCTTTGAATTTCATGCAATCCAAAGTACATACTGTAGTAATTATTCTTAATTTAAAATTTCTCATCATTTTTATTAGAAATCTGTTTTCAGCTTGGGTTTCTTATGTTTTGCTAATTTCTGAATGTCTTTGTTCCTAACTAATTGTTTCATACAGGCTCCAGCTAAACACATAAATAGCACCACTATAATTCACTTCTAACAGTGATACCTGAGGAGTATACTGATGACATGGTATCTCCTGTCAGATTCCTTTATGTTGTGAATTGGCAAAAATTTAAGGCAACTCCTGCAAAATTGTATTTGTTGCCTAAACACAAATTAAAGCTAAAAGAAGTCAGGCATGCGACCAGGTGTTAAATTGATAGAGTTGTAGTTAAGTTTACTGTACTTCCCTGCCATTGACTCTTTACTGGGAGAACTGTGGTGAACTGAGAACTTAACAACCACTGTTTCTTTTTGATTTATAATTTTTCCTTTTAAAATGCTATCCTTCTTTTCTTCTCTTCTTGACCTCCCTTATTTCTTCCAAAGAGATGGACAAAGTTCAGAAATTAGTATAGCTGTGAAGCATTTAGAAAATACTTGAAGGAAACAGAAATAATTGCTTGAAATTTGAAAGCCACAGGCAACATGGAAAGATTAAAGGAGTTTGGGCTCTTTAAGTGTGCTGGGTTTGGCCAACTTGGTGTGTAGTTTCTAGCTGAGGTTAAACAATTTAAAAAAAATGCTAATAGGAGCCCTGGCAATCATGTCTAAGTGTCCAAGTGGTATCCGCAAAAGCAAGATGCAGTAATCCAGTGTGGACAGGATACAGTTTAAATACTTTTCATTTAAAACCAGAAAAATGCTAAGCTAAACTTTAATAGTGATTTCATGTCCATTTTGTTTGTTTGCTTCTTTCTGTAGTCTAGAGTTTTGTTTTTAATTTATAACTATAAGCATTAGCCCTTTCAGGGCCTAAATACGTTGCCCTACATGATTTCCAAAGGTGTCTTTAGTCCTACTTTTCTGTATTAAGCAGAAATCGTTCTAGGAAGAGTTCTTAAAAAGATAATCCAGAAAACTTTGGTTTTTTTTTTTTTTTTTTGTTTTTGTTTTTGTTTTTTTTTTTTTTTTNTGGTTTTGGTTTTTTTGTTTTGTTTTTGTTTTTGTTTTTGTTTTTGTTTTTTTTTTTTTCTTTTTTTTCAGTGCTAACTCAGTATATTCTTTTTCCTTTTAGGTGAAATATCTTGGGCAGAAGAACCATGTGCATCACTTGAAACTCCTCAGTGTCCAGCTGGGTAGGATAAAATAATTTTGTCTTCTTAACAAACACAATCTTTATGATGGTCAGAAATAATCCATTGTTCTGAAGCAAGTTTCAGTATTTACTGAGAGTAAGGTTCCTGCCCTGATGAATATTCTGCAGAAGTGCTTTGTGTATTGAAGTGTTTCTTCTTTCTAAAACCTTTGTTGTTTTGTTGAACATTCATTGATCATTTACAGTTTAGAGCAGAGTACAGGAGCTCAAATCTAGATTGAAAGTCAGTTTGCAAAGACCTGGAAAAATTGTTATACCTATCTCAAGGTTATCATAAATTGTTCATAGTCCATTTTATGTTACTGTATTATATCTGTGACAATTCAGATAAATCACCTTATACAATCTGTAATAACTATTAGAATCTGTGATTGAAATTCTTTAAGCAATAGGCTTGTTTTGGATATTTTTTTTTTTTTGCTTCAATTATTTATGGGAAGAAAGGTGTGTGAAAAAGGAAACTATGAATATCTCTATGTCTACAAATGCTAAAATAATTTTGCTATTTGTACTGTATTGCAGAATCATAGGTAGATGGTAGGCAGAAACATAAATTAAAAGTTGTCCTCAAAGAAAAATGACTGAATTTTTGATTCTGTTGTGATATTTGTGATGTTATCAATTACTATATTTTACTGCCAGTTTAGTTTAATTAGAGCAGCAAGACCATTAACATTGTGGCTGCTTGGGTTCCTGCATGCACCTTCCACCACAGGTATAAAAATACACTTTTTAGGTTTATAAATAACCAGCTGAGTTAACACAATTTTGTAGGCTAAAGCTTGGAAACTAGTGGAGGGGGTTTCTTTAAGTGCTGTAAATGGCATTAGAACTGTGCCCTGATAGTACCAGCTACAGAGACTTTCTGCTGTGCCTTTTGCAACCGGACTTGCCTATCTCACATTGGCCTTATCAGCCATCAGCGCGCTTGCAGCAAGCGTGGGTAAAACCCTCCCAACTCTTCGTTCACGAAACCTTGCCATGATGATGATGTAAATGGCATTACTATATGAAGCTCCTTTTAATTTCAGGTTCAAATCAGGAAGCTGTTTTATGCAAACTGTTTTTATACAAACTGCTGATGCCGGTGTACTTCTGTGTTTTGGAAAGACCACAGTGAAAGAGAAACAAATTGGGATAAAGATTACTGCCTGATCTCAATATGTAACTTCTTAAACAGTTATGACTCTAAGTATTACTTCAAAAACTGGTTGGGAGTCAGTAGTCAGTAACCGCACTTTATCAATAATTTTCTCCTCTCATATTTTCCAGATGTGTTTAGTGAACCATTCCTACTTATTACAAATAGGTTTATTTATTTATTTTTTTTTATTCCTTGTGTAATGAAGCCTACTTCAAACTACCTTTTTAATTTAATGTTTACAATTTTTATGTTTCTTTATATGTTTTTAAAGTGACTGTGCAGTGTATAATGATGGCTAACATAAAGACTGAATTTGCAGAACTAAATGACTTACTGATCTTACTGATTTTGTCACTTGGTATTATAAAAAAAAGGGTGCTATAGCACCAGCAATTCATAATCACTTTTTTTCCACTGTTAAAACAATTTTTCTTTTACACTGATTAAGAGAAAGCATGCTTAATAACTTTGAATTTTATTTTCACAGCTTTCACTTCCTAGTTAGAATTTTGATAACAAAAATTTCAATGCTATTCTAGAGATCAGCTGCAGTTTGTGCCTGTTTTATCATGCTTAGAACATGAATTCAGATCTGAGTCGGTTATCCTTGTTTCTTTACGTAAAGTTTTACCCTAAGCACAGTAGCAGCTGCTGCTTTCCTTTTATACCTTTAAGTTCAATATGTCAGGGGCCTTGAGGCAAAAAAGTGTTCTCCAGCTTCATGAGATCTGGGAAACTTGAAAAATACAATCTACAAAGAGCATGGGCTTCTTAGTGGTGTCTTCACAAAGGCAGTGTGGCGAAGTAAGGAATTAGCCAAACTTGACATTGCAAATAGATGATGTTTCTCAGCACTGAGGCTAATTGACCCTAACTGCTAGCTGAGAGAGTGCTCTGCTTTTTGTAGTCCTTATGCAACTGTCCTGAAAGAGTTTTTAAGATGCATTAAGAGTCAAGAGGCAGAATTTAACCCATTACTATGTATAGATGTACTTTGCTTGTTCTTTACTCTAGGTTTATATTTGGATGCTAGTCTGCAGCATTTGTATTTATTTGAATTTGTAGTTAAATATTTTTAACTAAAATATTAACCAAACCCAATTTCTTTTTCTAGACTGTCTACATCTACTGATGATCTTGTATTTTATTCCTCCAGTGTTTCTTACCAGGTGGATTGTATATTTACTCTCAATATTGTACTATTTGTGTCATACTGCGATAATAACTCTGTGAAGTACATGTATATTCTGGATCCTGCTTTTAAAAGCAGAATTTATACCGCTAAAGATCTTAAAGTCACCAACTCTCAAAACTTCTTTATGATCATAAACTCATTTTCTTGTAGATTTGATTTGCCACCACTTATCCTTTTTTCCATGGATGGATTTAGAGCAGAATACTTGCAAACTTGGAGTTCCTTGCTGCCAAATATTGAAAAACTCAGTAAGTTATCAAGAGTGCTTTGACTATATTCTTTAAAAGTCTGCATGCAACCTCTCTGGTATCTTTTGCTACTCTCATGCATATGTGTTGCTCAACATTAAAAAATCACAAATCAGGTCTCCCTCATCTATTGTATATTTTCATTATTTTATGTTCTACATTAACTCTTGTTTTTGACTGCAGAGCAAACACAACAATTATTTTTTTTTTTTAACAAGGCCTGTAGTACTGATCAGGAGCTTTTAATTAAATAAACAGTTTAAGACTGAGAAAAATTTCCAGAGAAGGATTTCCTGCATTCTCTGTAGTGCATTGAAAACAGTTGAATAGCTGATGAGGAGATCAACATTAAAGTATAATACTAAGAGGACATATATTGGATTGTTGAAAAAATTCCCTCAAAGATTCAGTTTTTCAAGTCAGATATTTTAAGATGTTAAAGAGAGGCTTCATGTTTAAAAGTATGCCAGTGGTTATTACTATATTAGACTTTAATGCAATATCATTTAAATATTGGTATAATTTAATGTCTTAATATTTTTGCAGTAAGGCTCAAGTAACCATTTTCCAGGAGGAAAAGTAAATTGAAGATCTTCAGCTTGTGCTATAAAGGGTTGAGCCATTAGTGTACACTTGGCTAAAATTTCCTGACTATTTAGAGCTCAGATCTCAAGACACTTTGTAATTGGATAAAAAGTTCGCATATTTATTCATTTCTTCTCATCAGTAATATTCTAAATTGACAGTATTTGTATCTCTTATGAATGTCATATTATGTTTCTATTGTGCTCATTTGAAAACTTCACATGGATGTTACAAAGTACTACATTTTACTGAATAATTGACAATCTTGTTTGTGAATAATGACGGTATCTAGAAGACAGACAAAAGACATGAACATCATGCTATGTTTCCAAGAAATCCTTTCAAACTAGAACAAATCTTATTCAGCATTACTCATATTTGCAGTCAATTTTAGCAATTGCTTATGCACATTCATGCTTATATTTCTTGGAAATATACAGGAAAGAGAAATTATTTCTTTTGCAAAAGAAAAAAAGTAGTGTTGATTTGTAGCTTAAAATATTTCCTCTCTATTAACTTCATTAACCTAAAGCTTTCAGTAGAGCTAATCAAGCTAGTTGTTACAGAATACGTACACTATGAATATATCTTCTTTATTGTTCAAGAGAAATCTATTAAAAAAAAAAAGTTGTTTTTCTCATGTGTTCATCAATTATTCAGCCTTTCTTCAAACACTTTTTAAGGCTGTTTTCTGTACCTACTGGAACAGTTTGTTTTTTTAAAAAAACTTCAGACTTTCCTTGTTTGGGTTGTTTAGGTGAAATCAGCTTCAATTCTTTGACTGAAATGCTGTACTTCAAAGCATAACGTGTTTGAGTGTGAATGAAATAATCATCTGGCTACAACTTAATATAGAACTTTGTCCACATGAGTTAGATTTAAAAATGGCATTAAGGTGTCTTCCAGCCTTCACACTTTTGTGGATAAATAAGTTGGATACTACAATGAATTTAGACATTACAGATGTTCAGCTGTGCTAAGTACCTTGGATTATGAAAAATAATCCAATGTTTCGAGATACAGATAAGACACCTGGGATGGGATTCACAGGTCAGGACACCTACATTTAGACATATTCTTGGAGGTGTCTGCGTGAGAGATGCCTACATGCTCATTGAAGTCAGTGCCTTTATGGCTAGTATGGTCTGTACAGTGCAGTGCAAGAGCCTACAGAACAAGTCAGCTCAACTGGTAGACAGAGGGTGCCACAGGACAAGTTGTTGCCTCAACTTATGTGTTTAGTATTCTTCAGAGTACCATGGCCTTCAGCAGCTGTGTCAGGAGAACACAGATCTGCCAGTGCTTTGCATCAAAACTGCCGACTCTCATGCAGATGTCTTGGGCATGAGAGGGTGTCTCTGAAAGGCACTCAGCTCCAGTGTTTACGCAGCTGAGTCCTTCTCTGCTGGTCACCAATCTGCTTGGTCTGACCTCAGGCTTCAGTCTCATTGCACAAACATGTATGTCTAGGCCATTTTTGAACAAAGAAGTGTCTGAGAAACTCATTTGGGTTGGCAGACTGGATGTAGGAGCAGTGTCTAAGGCCAGACAGGATCATAAAAGATTTCTCAAATGGCTAAGCCTCTAGGATTTAGGCAACTGAATTGAACATCCAGGTCCATTGGCTGCAATAGGACAGTAGGCTTAACTCACAAGGAGAGAATGTATGCATCTTAATTTGGAGTCACGTTTCTCCAGTACTACAACAACTGATTGTGGTGATTTTTTGTATGGTTGGTTTTTTTTAAGACTGTTACTTTTCAATTTAAAAAAAATTGTAAGAAAATTTATATTACTACTATAATCTGTTCCAGAAACATGTGGCACACATTCAAAATACATGAGAGCTGTTTACCCCACAAAAACCTTTCCAAACCACTATACCATTGTCACAGTAAGTGAGAATTTGGTGTTTTTCCTTTCCATTATCTAGATGATAGAGCAAGGATTTTGTGGTGCCAGTCTTTTTGTGGGACATGGGAACTCAAGCTATAGCTATAAAAGAGAGATATAGATGCTGACACAGTGCATACAGGCACAGTCTATGCACTATGTGACTGTGTGCTATCCGACCCTGTGAACCCATTAGTCTTGATGTTTATCAGTGTAAATGGATACTCGTAAGAAGGAGTGAGGCACAGCCTTTGGATAATAGCGGTGTGTTAGGATGAGTTTGGCAGCTAATAAACAGCCACATGACGCATAGAGTACTTAATTTATAGTACATCGAGTTTTAATGGGGCTGGGAAGAAAATATGGAAATGGAAGGGAATTTGATAAGAGCACTGAATTAATTGGCAGGATGTTGATGATCTGTGTGAATTAGGAAAATGTGTTCTGTTTCTGTGATAATACAGTCTTAAAAAAATTGCAATGCTTTGAAACATAGTTTAGGCTTTATTTGATTTCAAGACTAAGCATTTTATTTTGTTTATTTTCATTTTGCAGGGATTGTATCCAGAATCTCATGGTATCATTGATAACAACATGTATGATGTAGCCTTGAATGAGCATTTCTCACTTTCAGGGGAGGAAAAATTCAATCCTTTGTGGTGGAAAGGGCAACCAGTAGGTTACTTATATGGTATTTCCTGAAATCCAGAGTGGTTAATGTGTCATATAATGAAACAAAACAAAAAGGGAATAGGATACAAAACTCCGTGATATATTTGCAGTAACTACTAAATAACCTGTAGGCTTTGGATTATAAGCAGCCTCCAAAATAGTTTGCTTTTTATGAAAGTAAAAGAACTTAAAATGTTAAGTCTGAGACTTGAAAATTTCATGTACTGTGGTATTAGTATTTTGTTTTATGTTTTTTATTTGTCTTTTGACAACTAACTACAAACAGAAATTTGAATATCTACTTCCAAGTGATATCCATTTACAAATACCCTGACAGTGTCCAGGCATATAAAAGCAAGGAAGGGAATAGCAAAAGGCTTAATTTAAAAAAAATTGAACAATTATATATAATATATGGTACATTTTGTAACACTTTCCAATTATATTTATGGTTATGATTAGTATTACTAATTTAGTAGAAATATCAAGCTCTAATAATGGTACTAAAATAAAAAACCCCAACATGCACAGTATGTAACATATCTATTTAATATACACTGGTATTTGTATATGTGGGTATATGTCTGTGTAGTCATGCTTATAGTATACACAAATACTCAGGGTTTGGTGTTATTGTTTCTTGAAGATTTGGAACAGAACCAGAGCTGTGCTTTTTAGAAATAAGAGAAATATGCCCTTTTATAATGAAATCATATAACTAGAATCCATATCTAGAATAAAAATAAAAATAAAAATAAAAGTAGAAATAGAAACAGGAATAGAATAGAATAGAATAGAATATGTCTGTAAAGAAATGTCTCCTGCTGTCAAGTCTGAATACCCCTGAAGCAATTTTGAACCATTCTTTCATCTTTATGATCCACACCATTGGCATTTTTAACAGGAAGAAAAATCACTGCCCATTGCCAATTATGGAAGTACTTATATGGCTCTTTTTTTTTTTTTTTTTTTTTTTTTTTCCTGTGCTGACAATATCCAAGAAATGGAAACATTGTGGCTTCCATCCTACTAATTTTTCTTCAGAATGTGCATGTGAAAAACAACCTTCAAATCAGATATGATTACTGGGTACCTCTGAGATGTGTGAAAGAAGAAAGAAAAATGCATGCTTGTAGTACATATTTCTGATCCAATTATATATTTCTACTTCACTGATCTGAGGTCCTCTAGTGATGTAAATGACAGAAAATAAATTGTTTGTATCTTTACCCATAGATCTGGTTGACAGCCATGTACCAAAATTTGAAAGCAGGCACCTACTTTTGGCCAGGCTCTGATGTTCCAATTAATGGAACGTACCCCACTCTGTACACCATATTCAACAGGTAAGATTTTAAGGGACTTGCGCTAAATTCCTGCAAATTACTCCAAAAATACAAATTACTATTTGATACTTGAAGGAAATTAAGTACAAGACTTTTAAACAACTCTGATAGATAAGTGCCATGTCACATTATCTTAGTTTTACCATGGAACTAACCAAAAACAGTTGAAATTTTCAAAACCATTCAGGGGATTCACAATGAGAAAGTCAAAGGGTACTGTGTATTCTGCTCTTCTAGATACTTTTGGAAGTTTCGGCCAACTGTAAAACACTAGGAAAGCATTCTGGAATTGATTAGTAGCCACTGCTAAGCTGCACCAGTGACTGCCTTATCTCCATGTATAAAATCTACACACATTATATAGCTCTTTAACACTACTTGCACTTGAGAATAAACTTTCAGATAACCTATTCCCTAACCAAATGAGAGGGAAGCTACTGAAGGAAGATGAGCTCTGGATCAACTCCCTCTGGTCTGGCTTGCATGTGTAATAATGTGCACTGCTGCTGAATTGTAGTTCTTTGTCTTTTCTAGCTACTTCAGAGGTTCTGCTTTGAAGTAACAATTGCTTTCATAGCTTTCTGAGGTTTTTTTGTTGGTTTTTATTTGTTGTTTGTGGTGCTCATTTATTTGCGGTGTTTGTTATTTTTTTGTTTGTTTGTTGTTTTTTTTTGTGTTTTTTGGTTTTGTTTTGTTTTGTTCTGGAAGGCATTGATGTTAGTCAATTATTTCTAAAGTTTCAAGATGATTTCAGTAAATTTCCCATGATTCTTCACATTTACAAAGATAATCTAAAGCAAACATATAACTGGAAGTCTCTACAGATAACAGGCTTTGCAGTGATATGTAGGATTGGTACTCAGAAAACATTGAATAGTGTAAGTAACTGACATAAAGCTTGTGCTTGCCTTTGAGGGAAAACAGCTCTTAATGAGTGAGTCCCTTCACAGGAGGAAAAACATGACTTCACAAAGATTTCGATGGGCATATTACTTACTTTTAAAATATGAAAGTTCAAGATTTACACATGTTGGAAAGAATGAACATTATTCTGACTTGTACTTTAGGTTTATTTCCTGAACTTGAGATCCCAATTTTTTTTCCATGTATTTATTTGTGCATATGTATATATATATACATATATATATATATGAGTGGTAGAGTGGTCCCATCAGCATCATGTTTGTGTATGCAAAATCAGGATCTGTGTAATTTACCACTAGAAATGAGTTACAGTCAAGCAAAAATTAGAATAATAAAACTAATTACTGGTACCTTGTTAAAATGCATCATTCTTGAGTTTCAAATGTGTGACTTTAATGTATGACTGGAGTATGGATGCTTTCTCTGTATCTTGGAATTAGAAGCATGTACCAGAAAGTTATGTTAACATAAACTTCTTTTTTTTTTTTTCAGTTCAGTTGTATATGAACAGAGAATTTCAGGAATATTGAAATGGCTTGATAATACCAAATCTCAGAGGTAATACTTAGTAATGTCTGGCAGGTTTGTGAGACTATGCTAAGGTTTTAATACAAATATCTGCAGAAGTTTGTGAAACATGGAATCTTCCGCACTGTCTCAAATGATCATTTGCAGAACTTAAACATGTTCAACAGTTAATAATTTTCAGAATCAGGTGGTACACACAAAAGATGAAAAAATGAACATATGTATGAAGGGGAATTTCTGTTGTAAAAGTTTTATTTCCTTACTGTGTCTTTTTTCTTGATATGTGGCCTAGAGGAAATGTGGGAATTCAGTTGCTAGTCCAAATATATGGATAAAGGATTTTATATGAAAGATTTTGCACAAGAAAGGTTAAATATTTGAAAGTAATTCTAGATGAAAATTAGATATTTGTACTGATTGTGGTGGAAAGTTTGTGACATGTAAACTAGTAAAATCTTTTATATGATAACTTGTTAACGAAATCCTAATGTGCAATTAGGAGATGCTCTCTAGAGCCTCAATGCTCAATCAGGAAGAAATCCTTTAGATGGTAGCTCCACTTACATCTCAAAAAGGAACCCTTGTTCTGATGTCTGAGATCTTGATTTTTTTCAGAGTGATTTCTGGATACCATTAAAGACGCTAGATACTGTTTTGGAAATGATAATAACCTGTGTTGATTAATTACAAAACTCAGAGGAAGTTGAATAATTTTATTTGCTGTATGGACTTTTATTAAGGTTTAAAGATGTTGTTTATAATAGCTTTCAAAGTTTCATTTAATATTGATATTTCAAGTGTTCTTTTCAAATGTTGCCTCCAAATTCTCTTAATAAGAAATAATGAGTTTATTTCTAACTCAAGGCCTGATTTCTACACCTTATATATTGAAGAGCCAGATTCTTCTGGACATTCATTTGGACCAGTTAGTGGTGGTGTAAGTAGTTTATACTTTTCTTAGACTGAATCACACTAAAAATGGTATTGTACTGTGAACTTAAACAACTTATATACATGGAGAGTAGATGAAAAATTGCCATGACTCTGAATTTTAACTAAGAACTTAAGAATGTGATTGAGCCCATTGTTATGATTAAAACACTGTGTGAGAATCAAAAGAGCTGTATTCAAACAGATTGGTAGAAAATAATTTCAGATCATACTATTAGATATAATATTAATGGTTAAGCTTAGACTGAACTTTAATTATATTGCCAAGTGATATTTGGAAGCATATGGCCTGGCAAATCCTCAGAATTGCCTTTTATTTATTCCTAACACTGTACTTCAATGTTTGCTAATTTATAACCTAAAAATAATACATTTTCACTTGCATGAATGCAAAAAGTTCAGCCTTTAAGGAACGTAGGAAATATCACATATATTTGAAAAGTGTCTTCAAAAGAAAGCCTTTTTGTAGTGGAAAAACTGATCTTTGTAGGATAGTTTTAGGCTCCCTAAATGGAATGGAACTATTTTTTTTTCCCCATAAAGGACTTATTATCATTGTATATGTCCATGCACAGAAAACATTCAGCAGTGCAGCAGTCAGGGGAACAAGAGGGGTGCAAGTGCTCAGATGTAGAGCTCTCAGACCCAGTTGATGATCATTCTTACTGTAGGACTTATAGAAAAGATATATCAGCTACACCAACTAGGAAGACACACCCTCTGTGAAAGGCTGCAGAGTGGGTTGTGCTGCATTTCTCTCTATTGCTCTAGTGGGGATGAGTGGTTTTCTGTAGGAAGTTTAAAGAGATTGTATGCAGGAGAGAATGGCATCATGCCTTCTTGTATGTTATACTGGTCTTAATACACGTTAATATCTATCAGACACTACTTATTGTTAGTACAATGACATGTTCACACTAGAAAAAAAATCATATTTAATCTTATAAATCTGATATTTTTATTTAAATTTGGGAGTGAGGAACAAATTGGAGCTTAAACTTATCTTAAAGTTTACTTTTTCTGAGGTAGTAGAAAAAACTGGTTGTTTGACTTTTTATGTAAATTGAATATTCTGTGGTTAATTAGTGGAATTCTGCACATCTATACTTTAATGGTGATGGAAAAAAGAAAAGATAAAGCAATATTAAAAACTGGAAAAATGACAGAAAAGCTCACTTTTTTAGACTTTGATGATTGCTTTGAAGTAAGAACTTGAAATCAGAAAGAAAAATTCTAATGTAACTGGTTTATCTCATAGGTTATCAAAGCTTTACAGGTAGCAGATCAAGCACTGGGAATGCTCATGGATGGACTTAAACAAAGAAACCTGCACAATTGTGTAAACCTCATTGTTTTAGCTGATCATGGTACTGTAGATACTTCTTTTTTTCAATCTCAATTTTACTGAGTCACTGTTTTCTTCCTTTGAGTAATATGTGTGCTTACTAGTTTTAATCCATTTCTTAATTAACTTCATATTCCTTGCCATATATTGCATATAAAAAATAACTGTTTCTATGTTGTCTTTAGGGATGGAGAAGACCTACTGCACACAGTTAGAATACATGACTAATTACTTCAACCAGGTTGATTTCTACATATATGCTGGACCTGCAGCTCGCATTCGAGCACAAAATGTTCCAAAGGACTATTTTACCTGTAAGTGTGGATCAGTCCTGTGATTGTGCAATCAATGTAGCAGGAAATAAATATAAAATTAAGGAAAATGGGAAAACAGCAGAGTGAGCAGCTTTCTGTTTCACTTAATCTGGCTCAAACATCCATGGAAATTGTTCGGGTATTTTTTGTAAGAATGACCCCTTTAGATGAAGTTTAGAAAAGCTTGTTCAAAACTCTGAATTATATTTTCTTGCCACAAAAATACGAAGCAAAGGCAGTTCTATTGTTTTGAACCAGAATTCAAGTATTTTGTAAGTGCATTGTTCTTCACAGATTTCTTGTGCAACATTGTCAGAGTCAGTCTTTTTGAAGCAATGAATATTTCTAACTGTATGTACTAAGTTACAGAATCTAAATCCTAGCACAGTGGAATCTAAGCCTTGGTTGAGCCCTTTAGCTAGTATGACAAAAGAACAGAAACCATCTGAGTGGACTCTCACTTGAAATAAATCCTGTGCTACCAGATTGGAAAAAAAAAAAAATCCCAGCTGTTTGTGTATCTGGAAAAGGAATACAGGTTAAACAACTGAGGTACTCTGTGTATTGACTTATAGCATATGTAAAGTATTCATAGAGGCATAATTATTGCAGACCTCAGATAAGACCTGGGACCCCATTGTACTTTTTATTTGTCCTTTCTAATTGTATTTACACTTGTAGGCAAAATATTTATACAACATAAAGCATGCTTTCCTTCATTGAAGCAGAAAACAACCTAAGTCAGACAGAAGCAGAGGAGAGAATAATGACATTTTGTATATGTCTCAATCTCAATATAATTGACTCATTTCCTCTAACAGTCTTACTTTTCTGTAGGAATTTTCCTTCTGTAAAGTGCTCAGATTTGTTTTTTGAAAACTAATGTCAAATGGTCAAAGTCACTATTTGTAAACGTGGACGGTAAAAGTACTAAGATAGACTGAAACTTCTTCTGTGACTCTTGCTGTAAAAGGAATATGAGACCAGTGCTACAGATCCAGTACAATGTAAAAAATGGTTATATTTCAAACAGAGGTTAGATGAGAGAAAAAACCTTGGATCTGATGATCTGTCAGCTTTAGGTGTAGACAGTCATCACCATGGCTGTTTTCTCCAGTCTGTTTTGACGTACCCACAGGTACTTCCACAGACACTCTTAGAAGCAGTTACCCTTGGAAATTCAACATTCTTACCTTACTGACAGTTACCCTTGGAAACATAACATTCCTGCCGGTTTTGTCTTCACAAGCTAGTAAAGAAAATCAATTCTATAGACAGAAAGCATGTTGAAATTTTTCTAATGAATCTTGTACCTTCAGCTGTTTTGAATGTATGTTGATTCTTCTTTTCTTTTCAACAGTTGATTCAGAAGGAATTGTTAAAAATCTCACAGTGAGTAAATGTTTCTGTATCTTTTCCTCATAACTACTCTTAATAAGAATCTGATCAAAAAAATGTAAAAAAAAAAAGAGACTCCAGTTTACTGTGGGAGGCAGTTCTGGAAGTTGTGCTAAGATAATGCACAAAGGTTCATCATAAGGGATCTCTCTTCAGAGCAAAAGAGTTTCCTGTATTTCACTTTGAAAGACAAGTGGCTGACTTCACATGGAGAAAGTAGGGTATATCTTAATTACAGAACAGAATACAGCACAGAGATGCCTTAGATGGCAGGCATCTGTTAGCACTCGACCACAAGTGCTGCATCCAGGATAGGTTAGTACCTTTTCCACACAACAGATAATGACATTGTATAGCACATTGCCAGAGTGTTGTAGAGGCTGGAAATATAAATAGGAAAGGGGGAATTTAGACATATTAATACAGGACAGCCCTGTAAAGGCTTTTAAACATCATCCACAAGTTGCCTCTGACTTAAAAAATCTGTGAAGCCTAGAGGAAACTGAGCAGGTACAAGAAGGAAGTTTAGTTTGATACTTGACTTGTTCTTACACACTTTCCCTTAGTATCTTATTATGGAAATTCTGGAGATCTGATTTGAGGCAGAGTACTGGACAAGATGGACCTCTGGCATGAGGCAGTGTGGCTCTTTTAACATCTTTTATGACGTATCACTTAAATACTTGCAGTATACTTTCATATATGCTGCACTACCACTAGGCCTCATAGTGATGTTTCTGCTCAGGTCTCTGCCATGCTGTGTCGATTCAGCACTTCAGGGCAGGTCCAAACTTGACTATGTCTCCCATGTAAGCCATTGCTCCTTGTGGGTACACTTTGGCAGATGAACTCTGAGGGATGAAAACAAAGGAGTGCAGAACCAGAGTGCCACACAAAGGAAGTCCAAGCCTATTAATGAAAAATGTCAAGATGCGACAGTGCATTTTTTCTCCCCTTATATTGCTTTAGATTGATACTAAATTTTGTCTAAATTTACACTGCATTTTGTCTAATTTTTTTTTTTTTAATGTTCAAGGCATACATTAATACATATGGGATGAATGTGGTGGGCAAACTAATAAACTTGCCTTTTTTTTTCATTTTTTTTTTCATTTCATTGTATTTTCAATTTGCAATGAGTTAAACACTTAAACTGCTTCCCTATGTGTTGGCATAAATTCCCCTTCTTTTCTTCATTCTCTTCTGACTTGACTAAGCTAAGCAATAGGCAGAAATTCTGGTACTTTTAGAATAAATGCTCTCCTTTTGGGAAAACTCTGGGCTCCAAGATGGATATGTTTCTGATAAATCACCACTAGAGGTCTTCCTTTAACCTGTTGAACAACTCAGTTGTGCAATAACACACTTAACTTTTGCCTGCATCTGAAGTCCAAAGGACAGTGAACCTTCCCATTTATTTTCTTGATTCTGAATGCCTAAGAACATGTCCTTTATTTTCCAGTATCCAAAGGAGATGTAGGAGTAGGATGTCAATGGTTGGGAATAGCAGAAGGAGCTTTTTCAGTGCTACATCCCCTGCCTCACTGTATGATGTCGAGCCTGTCATATCAAATCAAAGAACATTAGTGTGAGGGGAATATCACAATTTTCATGTTCTCAACCTCAGTTGAAACCACTATTGCTAATAGTTACAGAGATGTGACATTTTGTGCCTTATGGAAACAGCCTGGTATCAGGACATGTCCTCTTTCCTTTTCTGCTCCTAAATGGTTACTGTATTTTGCTCCTCTCAAGTTCTTAGAATGAGGGTTTGGGGCAGGGAAGAGGTTTGTGTGTAGCATATTAATTGCTGATCAATAGGTATGAGAGTCCTGTGTTGAATTCCTCTATTCTTTCCTTTAATTAGACCTCTTCTCCTGGGCTTGTAAACACATTGAATCTTTATTTTTCCTGAATTCCTCTATGCTTCTTTGACGAATATTGAGGCACACTTATTTTACATGTTAACATCATTATGAGAAAAATCTACAGTTCTAGTACTGAGAGGTGAAGACGTCAGATCAGACTCCAAGCATGCTATAGTTTGTACAGCCTATGTGGTTAATCAGGTCTACTTCTGTGGCTTGCCCATTTTCCTAAATAGCTCTTCCTCCAGTACTTTAGATGTTCTTTGTAGCCCCGGTGCTGGATTCCTTATCACAACAACACTTTCAAAATTTGGCCATGTTTCTTGCAGCCAGCTGGAATGGCTTCTAATGGCCATATATAATTAAGTCTTTGCAGTATGTCATATGATGATCATTATGTTCTCAGTTCTAAGCTTATTCTCGGCATGCCTGCTAATGCAACAGTTTTAAATGATGTTAACACATTAAATGTGGATGTAAAAGCTAACATCTTTAGCTAACATCTGAGAAACGGACATTCCCATAGCATGAGAGTACATGTTCAGGCCTGCAACTGAAACCCTAGACTGTGCTATGTTGTGTATACTTGTCTTGCTTAGTTATTTATTGAATGGCAAAGTAACAGATGATGGCAGAAATTAACTGCCAGGGAAGTTCCTTTTGTAAAGTGTAACCTTACCAACTAGGTGATAGTGACATTAGTACAGAGAGGCACATGAAACATTACTACTGAAAGTCTTTCATCTTTAGGTGTACTTTTACCACTGTATTTGTGGACTTCGTATACGTATTATATACAGTGCATTTTTGAACAGTTTTGAAAAAATGTCACTTTTCCTTCCATTGTTTCCCGGGCCAAAAATGACATGTGCAGGTTACCTGAGAAGCCACCTGTGAATAATGGGCTCTTTGCTTACACTCATTTCACTAAGAAGTTTGTGATAATCTTGAATGATGGGCATTTTTTTGAAACTGAGTGAAACTCATGACTGGACTCTTTGCTCTTGCACAGTGTAAAAGCTCTCCTCAGCACTTCAAGCCCTACCTGACACCTGACTTACCAAAACGATTCCACTATGCTAACAACATTCGTATTGATAAAGTTCATCTTTTGGTGGATCGACAGTGGCTCGCTGTGAGGTAACATAATTTGTATGACTGTTACCCTATTTTTTTCATCCCATTCTCATCCTTTTAATTTCTTTCACAGATGTTTCATTTCCTTTAGACTTGTTACATTTCCATGTTTGTTACATTTAAAATCTTATTATGAGTAAAAAGAATGCATGCCATACATATAAGCCAAGAATATGGTTTTTAGTGTGATTCAGACTTTAACAGTCTAATACAAGTCATCACTACATCAGATCAAAAGTTAAGAAATGAGTACTACCTCACAGAAAAATTCTCAAAAATATCAGAGTGACATAATATGCCAAGTTAGAAATAATGCGATTAAAATAGTTATACAAAGCATTCTAGTATCTAGCCCTTTTCTTGGCGTTGTAGTCACACCTCCACTGCCCTTCTGGGTCCTAAGGTTGGTGGCTTCAGTCTGGTGCATGGATATGGCCAATGATCTCTATTGAGTTTTTCATCAAGAGGAATATGTCAAAATATCTTCCTCAGTCTGTGATCTGAATGGGGTTCTTTCTTTATGCATGTTAACACTACAGTTTGCTCATTCTTCACTGGCCTGCAAGTTAACATTACATCTCAGTTCACTAGATATAGTGCGTTCTACATCTGTTAGATGTATTTGTATTATCATGCAAAGATAAGCTGATAAGGTAACAAATTGGACATAACCACCTGGTCATTACAAAAAAATTGCTGTAAGAGTGAAACTTTTAAAAAAATAGCTCTGAGCAAGTCAGGAAAAGTTCAGACAAGCCTTAGACCTGAGGATTTGAAAACACAATACAAAAATCTGTGGTGTTTGCAGAAATACTCTATTTACTGATCTATAGCACTGCAGACAGTGAAGCTTGATCAAACTTGGATTTTCAACACTACTAAAATTGTAGAAAATTCCCAATCTAAAAGAATATATGACTTGATTGTTTGTTTTGACGTAACTAGATAATTGTCCTGGGCATATAAAACCAAATGTCTACTGAAAAATCTTTTAATCACCCTTTTTTAAACTGTGCTCAATTGTTCTTGGGCCTCTGAAACCAGGATGAACGTACTTGACAATTGTGTATTGAATCAGTATGGGATGATTATCTCTTTAGCTTTCCAGGTGTCTCAACAATGTGTAAAAATAAATGTTAGTCACTATGTCAGACTATTTTGACATATTAATTCTATAACCCAACCCTACACATCCACATCTCTCCTTCACCCTTCAGAATGCATGATGAAAATTCCTTGTCTTGTAAGGCAAAATCCCCTGCAGTCTTAGTTAAATTATTCTGCAGAGGCTAGTAGCAGAGTTCTCCCTTTATGAGTTTTCTCATATCTAAAATGCAGATACTACAGAGTATGCCTGAGGAATTCTTCCTAAGCAGATCACACTTGTTCTGAAACTTCCAGCTAGGTGAAGTCCTTGGTTCAAAAATAGCCAATTTTTTTTCAATTGATTTTGAACACATGGTTTCACTGTATACTTGTAGCCACCTAGGATAATTTATTTCTGTCCATAGCAATTTCTGTTACAGGAGAAAGACGTCTTTGGAAAAGTGAACACTACGATGAGCAATAAGTACTGCAATATTATGCCAGTCAGTTCATAAGACATGATCCAGAGTCCAGTGAGTCACAATGACTGTTATTAACTGGTTCTATTTGTGCCATTTTTATTTACACTCTGTTATGGTTTCTCCTTAGGGATAAAAGCTACACATTTTGTGATGGGGGTAACCATGGCTATAACAATGAATTTAAGAGCATGGAGGTAAGGTGATTTCTATTCAAGCCTTGCACTTTATTATGTACAAAATCATGATGTGCTAGCTAAAGCACCAGAATACAGAGTATGTGATAGTTTTTGCAGTGTGCTTTTTCTTCTGTGCCAACAAGACATGTAAACTGTTAACATGTTCTAGGTCCATATATTTTTATTGCCTTTTATAAAATGGTACAAGGCCTGCTTCATTAGGGTCCCACAGTAAAAACTCTCTGGGCTTATCTTGCTTGCTTGGAGCCAGGTAGACTACAGTAAACCAAGTATGCCATGTTTAGCTATAGGATACTGAATTAGTCTGTAATGTCATTCTTCTACTGAGGCAATGACTGAAAAATGTCCATTGGCTCTGGGAGTTGACCTGAGCGTCTGAAAGCCTGTATACTCAAATAAGGTAAATCCTGTTGCCTCTGCTTGTCTTACAAGATTCAGTCATATCATCAGAGCAAAAAAGTTAGTATATTTTCACTTCTGGTTATGGTGAAAATATTTTGAGGTCTTGAGATGTTGGTTTCTCATGTTCTTTCTGTGATGTGAATCTTTAAATAAAGTCAAGCATGCCACTACATGTCCCATATTCTGTGTACAAGAATCAAATTCTTCCAGATCTCCAGAACTTTACAAAAAAAAGATGTCAAAATACTGATCAGAATGATGCTGAGTGTTTGTATGGAAAGAAAAGGTAGTTTCTGATTACCATGGAAACTTTAACAATAGAAAACCATATGCTGGTGGCACAATGACTGAAGCAATTTTATTTTCTTTATAAAGACGCAAATGTCATCTTTCTAAAATAAGTTAAAAATTCCTTTTTTATTATGGAAACATAATTTTGCTTTAGAACGGACCATTGTCCTGTTTAGTCATGTTTCCTGTGTCTTATGACAGACAGCTCAGGAAACTTATAAAGCAGTGCAAACTGCTGTGAGACTGTATGTAGTCTCAGTGTTCTGCTATAATGCTTGCAGACTCCAGCAAGGGTCATCTAGCTCAGTGTTGTACCACTGGTGATACTAATGCACGTCTCTGCTGAGCTGCAGTTCCCTGCTTACTGCTTCGCCGTGGCTATAGGCCCGTGAGTGACTCAGACTTAAGAATGCAACAGGTATTAAAAAAAAAAAGCTCCCAAAACCCGAAGTGAGAGTCATTATATAGTTTAAATTATCCTGATAAATGAATTTGTTTTGCAGTTTTCTTCAAATTATATGCCATGGCCAAAATTGGTCTTCTTTACCAGAACAATCCCGTATCTTTAATGACAGCAAAAAGACTGTATTTGGTCCATTATCCTAGTTTTCATGAGATGCTACTGAATTGTTTTTGAATTTGGATTCCTTTAAAGAACCATTTCTTTTCTGTTTTTTTTTTTTCCTTTAAATTACAATCTAGGCTATATTCTTAGCATATGGCCCAGGCTTTAAAGAGAAAACAGAAGTGGATGCTTTTGAAAACATTGAGGTTTACAACCTTATGTGTGGTGAGTAGAAACAATCCAGTACTTCAGATGATAAACTGTTTTCAAAGACCACTGTTATAAGTCCTAAAAGAAGAGTAACTAAAAATCAGTGAATTAGTTCAGAAACTAGTTTTTTTTTCCCCACAAAACACTGAAGTGATGCTCTTATGCCTTCTGTACAGTGCCAAAAGTTGTTCTGCTTTGAAGATTTTTCTGGTTGTAGAAGAATTCCACTAAACAATCAGAAAGAACAACACATGCCATGTGGGCTTTCTGTTGAAATGATGCCTGTGGAATTGTGGAATAAGATTCTTATAGCTCGTAACATGTGATGGACCATTGCAGTCCCAGCAGTGAGCAATTAGGAAGTATGTGCCTCAGAAAATATGGATTAAAACATCACACAGAAATACAATAGGCTAAGATGCTTCACAATATGATGCAGTGGCAATAACATTTGTACTCTGCATTAAATCATCTAATCTTGTCAATGTTATGGAAATGTATAAAACTGTACCAACAGTACTCAAATCTATAATTACCAAATCCTGATGCAGTGGAAAATAGCAAAGAAGCCTCCTACCTAGAAATTTGCAGATTGATGGGAGTAGTTATCATAATAGTTTAGATAACGGAATAAGCTATTTCTTCTACATTTAGAATGCATAGGAGATGTATAGAATTGGAAAGAGAATCACTTTTTAAAATACCACTTTAGTCTTAAAACATGTTTAAAAATTTCAAATGTTTCAACAGATTTGTTGCGTATAACGCCAGCACCAAACAATGGAACACATGGCAGCCTGAATCACCTCTTAAAAAACCCTTTTTACAGTCCTTCACATCCAAAAGAAGACTCTACTCCTTCTTCATGTCCAGTTTCCAGTCTGACTCCTGAAGATCAACTGGGATGCAAATGCACGCATGTAAATAGGGATTTCTGGTACCTTTTCCGAGTGTGTTATGCTTTCTTTGCTTTTTCTAAACTGTGGGTTAATTCTGAATGATTCTCTCACATTTTACAGATGCCAAATGTGTCAGAAGAAGTACTAAATGAGAGGTTAAATCTCAGTACAGAAGAAAGTAAGTAACAAAATTGAAAAGTACAGCAGTATTTTTAAATCTATAGCTGGTTTATATTTTATGTAATTGGTTTCAGTGGGGATTTTTGCAATGTTAATTACAGTTGAAAGTGAAATAGGAAAGCCAAGTCAGAAGGAAATTTTTCCCCTTTTTTCTTTAAAAAGTGCCAACAGACACTGTTATAGCAACATGTGTATATATAAGAATCGGATCTGAATTCCATTAAAATCTTGTAAAACACCATACAGGTTCCAGCGATCTTTGGAGAAAGTCTGAGTGCCTCCAGACTATATGTCATAACTTTTGTTCCCTGCCTTGTATCCATAGCCTTGCCTTTCTCTAATCAAAAATTCCCATAAATATGTGTACTTTTTTATGTGGTTTATGGAAATGTTAGGAAACATTGTAACGCTTCCTAGCCAAATAAGATGTAAATTTCACTCCACTGGCATGATAAGTTTAAAATATATATATTGGTATAAGGTTTCAAATAAACAAGAATTTGAAAACCTGACATATTGGCTTTTGTACATTAAACCTAATAAGAAAACTGTTTTTTACATTTTTCATTCCACTTACAAACTAAAAACTTAAAGAAACGTGTTCTTTTTTACCGCTGGTATTATTTCTATTTGTTAAAATTTCAATCTAATTTTTTTCTCTGCTCTCTCAAACCTTTGTGCCATCCAAAATGTTCTAGAAGAATGAATAAATAATTATTATTTAAATTTTAGTAAAGAAGGCAAGCTCATATCATTTGCCATATGGGAGACCCAAAGTTCTTCAGAAGAAAAATGTGTACTGCCTTCTTTCCCATCATCAGTATGTGAGTGGATACAGCTATGATATCCGGATGGCACTGTGGACTGCATACACTGTGAATAAGCCTGTAGGTTATCAAATATCTGTACTATTCTTAAATATGTGATATAATGGGTTAAAAATGTGTTCCATTTGTCAGGAATACTGGTTAAATACAGATGGTCTGAGGCCCTTATGTCTGAAAAAGTGTCTCTGATATAATTCGAATTTCAGCTACCTTACAGTTTTAAAAAAGTGGCAATGGCCATTCATTAGAGACATAAAAGATATAGAATAGAGCTGCTGGTAAGCTGGTTCCCTTAAGCCTGTTCTGTAAAAGAGATGTGCTGTCAACACAGTGCTCCAACTTGTTCATCAGTTCTTAAGGAAAAGGAGGCTGTGATTTCCAAAATGGGAAGATTTTAAGCTTTCCAAAGAGTATCATGATCTTTTTCCTATTTGTGCAACTCTCAAAGACAGTTTATACTAATGTATATTTCTGTATGTTCTGCTTATTTACTCTCTGTTACATGATTTAATTTTTGGAAAATGGAACTGTAGTTGAATGAACCTCTGAGAGTTTAAGGATATGCGACTGTAATAACTTGAGTTTTCAGGGTCAACAAACTAGTGGAAATTCATGGGCTTACTTGTCCCTATAATATGACCCTTCTAACTTGCTTTGAGGACTATCTTCTACATTGATTCTTCTGTCTGAAGAGGATTGTTATTGAGATCTGTGTGATTTCTTATTTTATCAGTATGAGGAAATAATATATCATAAAAAAGTTAAAGCTGTTGTTGAATAGCATAGCTTAATTGTTAAGTTTAAAATAATAGCTTCTTCAGTGACCCTGACTCATTTAAGCTTGTCTTATTGATTTGGACACTATAAAGGATAAATTGCTCAAATGAATTGGATGTCAGATTTGTACTGGATTTACATTTGTTTGACAATGACATGTGATCTGCTGAGATGGCAAAGGAAGACTTTTGTCTTTTCTATTTCAAACCATGTAGTATATATATTTTCCATTAATGCACAACCTAATCATAATATGGGCATCTACAGGAATTTTGACAAAAGAAAGGAAAAAAATTAAATCCAGGGGTAAAAAGAGGCACAAGAAGAACATTCTAAATCTTTGTTTCTGCTCAGTTTTAACCAATCAAAATAAACAATGTACCAAATAAAACAATTTTATTTGTATAAAACAAATAGGTATGTTCCATTCTTACCAAAATGAAAATAAATTACATGCAATTTACATGTACAGGGTGAAAAAGAATATGCAGTTAAACACAAAAAGAATATTCAGATGATTTAACTAATGCTGTTGTAAAACTATGAAAAAAGGTTGTAGCAAAGGTTATAAGAACAAAAGTGAAGGTTATAGAAACAATTATACTCATCAGAATCACCTTTGACCAGATCTTGACTAGCATGCATGTTAGTGTGTCTCAGTGAAGTAAGTGACGCAAGCCAGGAAAATGTACTAAATTTACTATGACTTTTTTAGCTATAACTCTTCAGCAGCACAGATTCTTATGGAGACAGCATCATCAGATGAGGTGATAGAGTCATTTTTATATACTAGCTGCTTTCCAGGAGGATGTGACATCAAGTTTGTTTTCCAGAAATACGTAAAAGTGACGAATGAGTCAAACATGTCATCTGATTTTGCCTAAGGCATAACCCTATTTTGAAAGTACAATTTTACATACTGCATAAGGATTTCCCTGAATTACCTAAAAACAGAAGTAGAGGAAAAACATTACCCAGAAAACAGTATCCATTACTTGCAGTGACCTGATTCACTATGAAAATAGGAGAAGATTCACTGAAGCCCATTCTAGAAAACTAAAACATACAAAGCACTGGCTTAGCCACAGCCGTGGGTGTAATACCTTTTTTTTTTTCCTTTTCACAGGAAAACACATCTTCTCTTCCTCCCACTGTTTCAGACTGTCTGCGGGCTGATGTTAGAATCCCTGCTGCTCAGAGCCAAAATTGTTCCAGCTACCCAGAAGGGCTGACCTTCACCCGCAGTTTCCTCTATCCTCCCAGTGAGCATGGTTCTTTTTATAGCTAGACCTTAGAAAGTCTTAATCAGCTGGATGTGGGTTTATGTTTAAACATATACCCAAACACCAAAACAAACTTCTTTGGACAGCATGTTGGGCAGAAAAAGGTTTTCAGTGTTTGTAGACTGACCAAAAGCAGGGCAACTGCTACTTCTATCTAAATATTTTCAATTTAGAACATTTATTTTTTTTTCTTCAAAAAATGGAATAACTTTGAATGTGATGAAAACTGACTGGAAAGATGTAAAGGGTTAGAGGGAAAGGCTGTCTCCCTCTGTATAAATATTATTTTTATATTGTCAAATTTTATTATTATTTATTGAACAAATTGTACAAATGAGGAGATATGTTTGCCATAGGATCATACACTCATGCTCAAATCACATGTACCTGCAATTTATAGTGACATATGAATCCATTTTTCTTTGTATACTATTTCATTCACTTATACTTTGGTCTTTTTATATAGACTTCAATTCATCTGCTCTTGAACAGTATGATGCCTTACTTACCAGCAATATTGTTCCTATGTATAGTGCTTTCAGAGGTAGGTTGCAAAATTTTGATTCATTATGAATTATTTTCTGTAATTATGGTTCTGGATTTGATAAGGCTCTCACAAGGACTTAAAGCATTATATATGCTATATATCCAGATGTTGCGAAAATACATTTAAAATTTTATAATAGTAGATGGTTGAACTTTTGAAACACACTTATGTAAGTTATTTCTTTTTTTTCTATCTATAGTCCTGTCTGATCTCTGCCTAGGTGAGATAGTGCCCTGATAAAGTACCTGTTTCATCAAGCAGAAACTCAAACCAGAAAATATTTATCTTGGAATATTTTTTCTCTAACAGATGTTTCTATCTTACAAGTGTAGTAAGATAGATTTACTCTTCCAATCCAGCCTGACTCACATTTGTTTGTAATTATTGATAAGAAATTCTCTACAACTGCATATCATCCTGTTTTACCCTTAGGTCTTGGCTCATTTTCTTAGAAAAAAAAGATAAAAAGAGGAACTGTGTAAGGAAAAATCTGGAGAGAAAGAAATGATGTAACTATCTTTCTGTTGCATTCAGACCTCATTTATTTGCTCAATCATGTCGCATAAAAAGCAGATACAGACAACCTAAGTGTCTTTCATCTTCCAAGTAAATCAAAGATATTATGAAAAATCCAGTTTTTACAACAAAAATTACAAGTTACTCTAGACCATAAAGAAGAGGAAAATCAATAGGAGATGCCCTCAATCCTCAAAGCACATTTGTTCTTTTTTAGCTTATATCCTAAAAATGGTACTTTCTCTAATAACATCTGTGAAATAAGCTAAATTGTCCTTATGAGTACTGTAGAGTGCAACTCTGAGGTGGTGAATATTCCTCTCACAAACCCATTATCTCAGTTCCTACTACTTGACACACTGGAGGTACCAGCAAACAGGCCAGAAATGACTGACCTCTCAGCTCTAGAATTGTAGCTTCAGCTTCAGATTGAATGCATTGTGTCTCCACACATGCAATTTGTTCTGCAGAACTATAACAGCATTTACTGCGCCTCTTTCAGTGGCAAGTGAGAGTATGTCTCTACAGGTCAAATCCAAATTTTGTGTAACAAAGAGTTGATTTTACAGGCACTTAACTTCTGAACTATTTCTTATTAATCTTCAGTGAAAACTGAAATATGTTATTTTTCTTTAGTGGTGAAATAACTTCAAATTTATATTAATTATGCTTTTATTTTCTTTTAATGACAGATATATGGGGTTATTTCCATAATGTGCTTCTTCAGGAGTATGCTAGAGAAAGGAATGGTGTCAATGTTATCAGTGGACCAGCGTTTGATTACAATTATGATGGCCATTTTGATAGTCTTGATGAGATTAAGCAGTAAGTATGTGGAAAATCCAGAAGTCAAACACTATATTATTTCCACATAAATTATTATTTAAAAAGAATAATAAACAAATATAATGAAGATATTATTTATACAGAATATTCTCATTATAATCCTACATCCACTATTAGTCATGCAACAGCAAATACTCTTGCAAACAGATACAGTACTGTAGAAGTTGAAGCTCCTGTAAAGTGTAAAAAAGCTGTGCAGTTACATGAGTATCTCTGTACATAGGCACAGATACTGACCAGTAATTAGTAGCTTATGCCTTAGCTCTTGGGCCTCTGCAACAGGAATACAAGGACAACACATGGCATCTAAGTATGCAGAAGGCATTCTTAAGCATGATTTTCTCCCTTTCATGTTGTGATTGCTCACCTGTTTGTTGTTTATTTCCTGTTCTATCCAACTGTTGTGTTTTATCAAAGATGAGGTTTCTCTGTTTGCCTTCACTGAATTGTGCAACTGGGAATGCAAAATGTAACGTTCCTGAGAGGTACTTTTGCACAACTATGACTTACACAGTTCACTTCAACCTCTGACATGTTCGAGGTACACATAAAAGATACAGACTGATTATTTATGTTAATGAAAAAGGACAGAGGGAAGAAAAAGTAGAATTAGAACAACAACTTGGATTAGGGAAAATGCCTTGTGACAGTAAGAACATTTATGGAGTAGAAAGGTGCTGGGAAATCTGTGCAGCTGAATTTGTCACTGGAGATGTTTTATTCAAGGCTAGACTTATTACCACATCCGTTAAAAATGGTTTGAGAATGGGAAGATCAGCTCTGCCACGTAATGGAAGGGTGAAAGGGAGGAGAGGCTACAACTTCCTTCCAAGTAGAATGTTGTAATACCCGATTGACCACATAATGTTGCCTACAGTTTGGAATAAGCATGTTTTATTCAGCATGGTTAGTCAGTTATACAAAGCAGCATAATGACTTCAGTGATGGTGGGTTTTGTATACTGAAGATATACAGAAAGCTTGGGAGGCATTCAGCCCCTCATCAGTTTATGCACCAAAGTGACCATGTTCACAGACTATCCAGAAAAGCGTGGCAAAGGCATATGCAATTGAGTATCCTAAACTGGTTTATATAGCACATGGCCACGAGTCATAATTCTGGCATTTCATGATGGCAAGGAATTAGCAGTTAATTTTCTCATCACTCTTCTCCAATTCACATGGTTGAAATTCTTAATATAATGAAGGGCAAATATGATGCTCTATCCCACCTCTTTTGGATGCAGATATCTCTGGCTTTGGGAAAATAAATATTGAAAGCAGTTCTGTTAGTTTCAGTAGGACTTCTCATAGCAAAAGGACTAATGTCTGCATGTTTCGTTATGCATTAAATAGATAGTGAGGCTGTCTATCCCATCAGGTTGTTTTTTTNTTTTTTTTTTTTTTTTCAACTCTAAGAGAAATTTAAGTCACATAGTCTTGAAAGATCTATGCTGAGTTAAGGTCTATAAATTGGTAATGGTATCAGTGGTTTTAATACTTGATATCTTAATAAATCCCTTAATTAATGTTTGTTTTGTAGGTATGTAAATAATACAGAAATCCCTGTCCCAACCCATTACTTTGTCATTCTGACTAGCTGCAAGAACAAGTCCTATACTCCACTGGACTGTTCAGGGTCCTTGGATGTTTCATCTTTTATCATTCCTCATCGACCTGACAACACTGAAAGCTGTGCTGTAAGTATAATTTTATGCTCCTTTGTGCCAATGAGCTTTGTGAACTGTTTCCCATTGGAATCCAGTCATCTGGAGAATCTTCAGAAGTCTTTTAATTAATATATTCCAAATGGGTTGATAGTGAGTTGAGGTTTAAAACAATGACTGGAAAAGCTAGAAGCCCCAGGAGAGGTAGCTGGAAACTTAAGAGCTGACGGGAAGCAAGGAAGAAGAAAGGAAGGTTTGATAAGAGGACTTGGAAATGCTGTCACCCAGAAGGGCCAAGATCAGCAGTACAGGCAACAGGGTAATGAGACAGCTTTATGGAAGGTTACAGCATAAATTTACTCCAAAGATATCATAGGACTTTGAGTGTTATTCCCTTCACTGTAGCTAGAAAAAAATCCTTCTATCATTTGTTTCATCTCTATGCGAAATTAGACAGCAGGCATTTAGGCTGATGATTCTGCAGTTAATATTCATACTTGGATTAAATAAAATCTATGTTTACCACTAACAGTGTAAATCTCATGTTTTGTAGCAAATAAAACAAATTATCTGATCGTAATATGTATTGTTGTGCCAGTCATCAACTGCAGGTTGCAGGAGGTTCCTTAACTTGGTCTGTGTAATACAGAGCCTCCATACACAAAAGTGTACCTGCACGGACTTAAACTGGCTCTCAAAGCCAGTTTTTATTTGTAATTTTGAACTCATAAGTCCAGATGGGTGCAAGTTTGTGCTACTTGGAAACAAGTTCCATGTCTCCTCATTTATGGTGTGGGTAATCCATAACTTCTTAGTGATCCTTCAGGTAGTTAAGATTGACTAACCATACAAAATAAGTCTATACTTTGGAAATTGACTATTATTTCTAAAGTTTAGCAACAAACCCCCAAAACTGTTGCATTTCATATTCACTGTATCCTGTAGTAACATAAATTTAGCAAGCTCTTTGTTTTAGAAACAGATACTGTTAATGGAAAAGCAAACTGCCACTTGTTTGCCAAAAAAAACCCCAAACAAAAAAAACCCACCTCCTCAACAAAAAAAACCCCAAAACAAAAACAACAACCAAACAAAAACAACAAAACCACCCCTTTGTAGTAAAAGAACTGAACAATAACATTTTTGATTGGTTAGTGGTTACATTTCAATTGTTTTCCCCATCTAGCTAGCAACTCTTATTGCTTTACAACAATCAAGACTGAGCTGCTGTAAGGACTTTGTTCCGGTTCTCAGGTGCTTGTTTTTGGACTAGCCTGAGCACTGCAGCTGATTTATACTGTAACTAAAACCATCCTTACTTGTGTGTTTAAAACATGACTCATATATTTTTAGTAGTTAAGGTCATACTTGCAATTTCAGCATAATTTTCTTCTTTGTTACTTTGAAACTGGGGAAGTGGGAAGAGGAGACATCCATTTGATTCTGTTTAAATGAGATCCCTAAAAGCAAAGTTGTAAAGATGCCTAGAAACACCTGAAATTTTTACCAACTGGTCAAATTAGTTCAAACACTGGTAATTGTCTAGCACCACCACCAAACAACAGTGCCTTTTATGTGTTTGAACACTGTTCTTGTTTGTTTTGACAGGAAAATAAGACACCTTCTGAATGGGTTGAAGAAAGAGTTCAGGCTCATTCTGCACGTGTTCGGGATGTGGAATTGCTAACTGGGCTTGACTTTTACCAGGAAAGAAATGAACCCATCTCTGAGATCTTAAAGCTAAAGACATTTTTGCCAATATTTCAGGCTGAAAATGACTGAGTATCTGTGAAAATTTGTCAGTGCCTGAAAGAAAGAAAATTGGTTTATTGTTAAAGTTTGTGGGAAAGAGTTTCAGCTCTTTGGTAGGAAAGCACACTTAGAGGAGCTATTTTCTTTTTTCAGAGTTTTGTGTTTTGGTTAAGAGTTTTGTGACAATAAAAATTGAATAAAATTATGAATAAAAATTACCTAAAGTAAATTAAATCATCATTGTTGAGAGAGGCTTTAAAATACAATTATATTTTTATTATATAAAAATAAATATACAACATTTTAATATATCCAATATAAAATATTAATCTCAAACCTGCCAAATGAACATAATTTATAAGGGACACCAGAACTGTGAACTGAAAATATTCTAGAAAATATTTCTAGAATGGGATTGGAAAAAACAGTTTAAGAGGAGTGCGTGTGTTTTTTCCCTTGTGCTTGTCAGAGAGGTTATGGTTATCTAATAGTAGCATTCCCTTAAATGTTTTGAGTTTCTCTTTCTCACCTATTAATTCACATGGAAACATTCACACTCACAAAAAGTTTGCGTGTAGTGGAAATGCTTTCTATAATTACCCTCTCTATTTTCCACTTGAGTTAATTCATTATGCTAGTAACAAGTGAAATAAATAGAGTAGATGAGCCATATTCTGTACCTTTCACAAATGTTAAAGCATTCTGAACATGAAGAGGTAAAGGAAATGCTCTAGCCAGAAGAATTTTGTCTGGATGTTTACCTGTATTTTCAATGATTTCAAAATGCCTGATGAGAAAATATTTGTATCTATTTTTAAATAGTTAAACCTTAGAGTAGAGCAGAAAATTAGTAGTAACATAAAAAAAAAAAAAGTCAGTTTTCCTTTCTGCAAGACTGTGTACATAGAGACTCTATAACACACACTTTGCTGTACACAGGTTATTATTGAAGGCAGGTAAGTACGAAAGACAGTGGACATTCCAAGACTCTGCTATTACACAAATGTCACCCATTAATAGAGTGTTGAGCTGATTTTCTCCATTGAAAATGATACTAAATGTAGGTAGGAATAACTGCAGACCATTGATAATTTGTCTGATTTATGAGCACAGTGGGAGTGTTTTAAAGAAACATGTCGAAGAGTGTTACAATCTGTAACTGATTGTGTACTGAAGGAGGTATGTCTGTTTAAAGAAGTAAACTTTAAAAGACTACACAAAAAATCCAAACCCACCATATGATGTTTTTTCCCTGAAGTCTCAGATGACAGTGTATACACACACACTCCAAGTACTGCTTAGCAATATTGCTCTTAAATCATGATGTGGGACCAAGCTTAATGAAAAGATTTTAATCTTCGGTTAAGACATTACACTGACTCCTTGAACATGGAATTGTATTTCACCACCCTAGAACTCTGTGGCATCTAAGCCTGCCCATCTAAATCAGACTCATACTAAACCGCCCCATTCAAGAATACAACCAGTTTTCACTGCATGGTGGATCATACCCTAACTCTTGTCAATAAACCTACAAAACACGTACTTATTTAGGCATGTACATTAACTGGTCTAAATAATAAAGTTAATTTCGGAGAGTGTAGTATTTTTTATGTCTGCATTAGTAATTTGAACTAGCTTGTTGTTCTTGTGAGTTGATATATTTAAATTTCAATTAACCCCTACATTACCAACCATGGCAGCAATACAAGCTTCATGCCAATAATCTAATTCAATAATGAAGGTAAATTTCTGCTGCAGATAAGGCTCTGGGAACTGTTACACTCATGTTTGAATTACATTTGTATCTGGGTACCTGTGTGATTAAATAATATCTTCGAGGTTTATGCGGTCTTCTGAAAATTAACTTAATCTATGTTCTTACACGTAACAGGCAATGATTTGGCAACAAAATTCATAGCAGCAAAATGAATTCATTTTTCTCATTCATAAGATTCTTTAATATTCTTCTTCAACAAAATGCCTAGCCTCTCCCCAAAAGCACCCATTTGGTGATAAAATTGAGCCCTTCTATGTAAAGGTCCTTGTCTATTATGCTGACAAAAACTTTATTTTCAGTATTTGTACAGCATCTAACACAAGAGGCTCTTGATTACATATTTGACTTTTACACAAACTTTTGTGGTAATGTTTGAAGCTGCAGTTATGCTAAAAGAGTAAATATGAAAGTGATTTTGCTGTAGTCATGTTTATTTTCCTCTACTATTCACTCATCTGTCCTAATATCTAGTGTCCAAAAGTGTAGTGGGTCATTTACAGATAAAGGTATGGAGATTACACAGGGTTATATAACTGAAATTTTTCTATGAGTAAAGGATGTGGTTCTTAGCCCTTTATTCTTCCCTTGGATCTGATGGTTGGTTACTCTCTTCATGCTGCAGAGTCTCCAACTTTCACTTTCCCTAATCAGTATCATACAGCTCTCTCACACCCCATAGCATACACTCTGCTACAAACTGCTTTTGACCTCCTTAAACCTGATGAATTTTTTGTTAGAAAGAGGAACAATCACGGAAAATTTTCTTTCCCTCATCATTACTAAGTTCAATTAGGATGTCAAGTCATTGATTGCTTTAGGATACATTTCAATTCCTCACTGATTAGGTAGAAAACCCTGGTCTAAGTTTTTTTGTTTTCCCTTTCCCTAGTTGCACAAGTCAGTCTGTGCGCTGGAGATTGGGAGAACTACTAGTGAAGTTGATAGAACGATGATTAAAGGACATATTTGGCTCTGTGTACCAACCTTGCATCACATAATTAAAGCTACTTATGGGAGGAGCTACTGTTCCAAACCCAGGGGATTTGTGCAAAGGACTTTCATTAGTTTTTGGGCTTTGGTGACCTTATCTGAACCTTTAAACAAGTTCATAGCCTTACACAGTTTGTTTAAATGCAAAAATAAATTTAACCATTTATAAAAATAAAAAATTATTCCAGTTCATAAGAAAACATCTAATACTGTGTATATACAGTTACATTACCACTAAAGATAGAGCCTGAAACTTAAGCAGTTCCCTAAAAGATTTATATGGAACTTTTCCTTTTTGGAAGTGTTCACTTCTGCAGTTTGCATAGAGATAGAAATGAACAGCTCCCTCAAACAGAATTCATGTGCCACCAAAGCTACAAACTACAGTCCAGTCACTCTGAGATTCTAAGAAAAATTTTTTATTCAAATAACAATGCCCTGGAACATTTCAGTCACATTTCAAGACTCAACCAGTGGTCCTAGTTTGCATTTCAAAAGCAAAGAATGCATACTCTTCTTTAAACTTACCAAATAGATTGAAGTTCTGGTATGTAGAGAAGAGTGGGAGAGGAGTAACTTCTTTCTTGCATTTCAAAGGCAGTAAAACTGTATGTGACATTGTAAAAACTTTACTTTGGACATATTTCTTACTACAGAAGAGCAGAACAAAAGAACACTGACTGAATGTATAAAATGGGTTATTTTTTTACTCTGAAATGCTGAGAAAATCAAAAGTTAAAGAAACAAAGAATAGGCAATAACACATAATAAACCCAAAATATTTAATTTAACAACATACACTTCCTTTGATAACTACTCTGCTTTGTCCTGAGAACTAAAAAATAATGTTGCTTCTGAAAGTTTCAAACTTCTATTTCCTATGGGATGTGGGTATATCTTCCCCAAAATGGCAAGCCCTTTGTTTCTGTGGTTTTCAGCCAGTTTAGAAAACCCTGAAGCTGAAGTGGAATAGACATAAATTAATCTGCTGACTGTAAAAGCAGATGTTGACAAGTCACAGCTCTCATAGCCACCCTATGTGTGAGAATTAAAATCACATATTCTGGAAAATGTGATTTTCACAGACCATCACTGAAGTTGAGAAACTGAGCGCTCTTGTAGACATTGAAAGTCTGAACTCTGGATTCCCTTGCAGTTTCCTCTCTTATGCTTGGATCCTTTTGAATTTTAGAGTATTAGAACAAAACCTTATCAAATATACAAATTTGACACTACCTATATACAGTCTTTTCTCTGTAACGAGTCAGAATAATAATGAAAGAAAACAGGTAAGGGAAACACAGCCTACTCTGCTCCAGAAAAGTCAAAGCAATAAAAAGCTTAACTAATATTTTTTTATTAAGTGCTACAGTTTCCCCTCACACTGGCTCTGTGACATTGTCACCCTATAAAACAAACTGGTTTTGTTTGTTTAATAATTAGTAGAGACTGCTGACTTTGTCAGTACCTCATTGACATCTACCTTCAAAGCTGAGTGCAGACATTGAAGTGGTATATACCCTTTACTCCTGTCTTGGACATCCTCCATTAAGGAAAATAGTATTAATAGATAGATAGATAGATAGATAGATAGATAGATAGATAGATAGATAGATAGATAGATAGATAGATAGATAGATAGATAGATAGATAGATAGATAGATAGATGTGGTTTTTTTAATTACCTCCTGCACTGGTCTTGCAATGTTTACACATAGGAGATGGGATTTTTCATAAGCAAAATGTTCAATTTTTTACAAATGTGAAAAAAGTACATCTTTTTCCTATATTAACTGTGCCATTTCTCCACAGTGGGGAAGTTCCTACCTCTGGGTGAAAAGCTGTCAATAGGAGGTAGGCAAATCTGCCATACCTCTCGACCCAATTCCTTGGCAAAAATTGAGGTTCAGAAGTGTCCTCTTAATCAAACAGCACTTCCCTGTCTCATCACAATTACCCTGGGGAGAGGGACATGAAGAACACTGGAACAAATTTCTTTACCAAAGTCTGAAAGTAGTAGAAAATCCTGCCCAGACCCTGAATTATGAATCAAAGAACAGGAATGTCCTCTGAAGGATGAAAAGTCTAGGGTCAAGACTTGGGACAGCTTTGGGTTTGAGATCATCCAGACATGAAGTGGGATAAATGCCAAGCACACAAATTGCTTATGATGTATATCAAGGAGACATAGCAACTGATGTGTTATATAAACCAACCTGCCCACTGTCCAGGAAACTCAGTCACATCCTGCTTTGCCTATAGGAGTTGGAAGCTGGAAGGAGAGCCAAGTACTTTTCAAGACTAGTTGCAAGGAAGTGCAGATCTCCTGGTTCTGCTCCATGTTTGAAAAACATGGCTGGAAGGCAGAGGACATCAGCTTTCCAGGGGCTTTCCAAGAAAAGGCAAACTTGCAGAGCTTTGTTTGCTGTCTAGCTTGCCTCTTATCGTTGAGTCAGATTGCTGCCTAACAGATGGAACAACTCCCTAAAGGCATGTGTAGATTGCACAAGATCAGGGACAGTATGGAGCGGTGTTACAGCCAAGAGACAGGGTGGCCTCATCCGGGCAGATGGTGGGCACAGTCTTTCCTGCCTACCAAAGAGAGGCTCAACTAATCTCTTATTTGGCAGTAAGGATGCCATTTCTCTGGCTGGTCATACCTCAAGAACAGATCCTAGAATTACAGTTACAGTGACAGCAGAAGATTATTTAGAAACCACTCTCTCAGAAGAGCCATGGCTGGACAAGTGAATTTTGACCACTTCATGACTTCAGTGAGATCAACAGTTCACAAACAGATGTGCCAGTCATATCAACTCCAGCTGGGCTTGCAAGGCATACAAAAAAAGGCAACTGAGGGCTTTTTTAATCACTTGCATAACTATCTGTGGTGCCATGTAGCTGAAAGACAAATGAGCTATTGGTCTGGTTCCATACTTTGATGGGAGCATAAGTCAAACTTAAGTTCTGTCATTTTGTTAAAACAAAACTCAGGGTTTTTTTCCTCCTAATTCTGCCCTTTAGTAACCTGTGTTGTTAACCAGCTCCTGGAAGGATATCCACAGTGATTCAGGAAGATCTTCGGGTGCCTACAAGGACCAGTTAGAGGGTAAAATGGAGGCAAAACCTGAAAAGACCTGTCATTGAAGGTTAGTCTAGATGGATTTTACAGATCATTGCAAACACAGTGGAAGAATTTTATCTTACGTTTAAATTGAATCTCCTGTGTTTCAGTCTGTGATCATTGCGTCTTGTCCTGTCACTGGGCACCACTGAAAATAGCCTGGCTCTAATCCTCTTTGTGGCCTCCCTTTATGTGATTAAGACCCACCCTGGGCCTTCTCTTCTCCAGGATGACCAGTCTCAGCTCTCTCCCAGGGACTACCAGTCCCTTTTCTTGTAGAAAAGAGTCCCTTAATCACTGTAGTATCCCATTACTGGAATTTCTCTGGTATGTCTGTACTGGGATTCTGTACTGAGGAGCCCAGAACTGAACACAGAACTCCACTAGTGCTGAGACAAAGGATCACCTCTCTTGACCTGCTGGCAACATGCCTCCTAATGCAGCCTAGAGTACCACTAGCCTTCTTTGCCCCAAGGGCACATTGCTAGTTCCTGTTCAACTCAGTGCACAGGCAGCCCCAGGTCCTTTTCTGCCAGGTTGCTTCCCATCTGGATGGCCCCCAGCATATGCTGGTGCCTGGAGTTGGTCCTACCCAGACTCAAAACTTTGCACTTCCCCTTGTTGAACGTCAGCCCATTTCTCCAGCTGTCCCTCCAAATGCAACAAGGCCCTCTGCTGTTACCAGTCACTCCTCCCAGTCTGGTGTCATCAGCAAATTTGCTGAGGGTATGCTCTGCCTGATTGTCAAGATTACTAACATGTTGGACACTACTGGATGCAGTATAGACCTCCAGTCAGCAATGGGAATGCCTCAAGGGTTGCAAGGCTAAGATCTGTTCTTTTTCAGGAATGCTTTTTGAAGGCAGTGGTTTTATATATTGTGACAATTTTTTTCCCAAAGTCCTGTGTTTCAGGTGACAAACCTTTGTGAATGAGCAGCTTAACACTCATCAGCACAGATGAAAGCTGTGTCAGTCAGCTATAAATATAAGATTCAATTTGATCAACCAAAAAAACTTTTCATAAGAGCTATGGGAACTAACAATCTCTCTGTCCTTCTCATGTTATCATAGACAAGTCATGTCACAAAATTATCTCTCAAATCTCAGGAGTAACTGGATCTCCAGGGGAAGAAAGAGGACTTACAGGGAATAACTGAGAAAAAGCATTTTGGAGAGGAAGCTCCTTTTGTTTTGCAGGCAAGCTGGTGAAAATAATTTCCATCTCTTCAGCTGTACTGGTTTGGACTTTTTTCCCCATTGTTATTTGTTTTCAGAGAAAAAAAACTGATTGATTTCTGTCCAACTACCAAGACTGCAATAGTGAATACCATTTCTATCATCTCTAGAACATTTGGAGGATGTTCCCATCAGCCAAGAATTCAAAACAGGGTTCAAAAATGATAGTGGATTTTAATTTCTCCTCATGAGTTTCTCCTTCAAGGGGAAAGGATGCCTTTTCTGTATCTGGGAACATGTCTCCATGCAGCAGCATATTCCAAAGAGGTTAGTTTGCAGCCTTCCTTTCCACTCTTTCCCAAGGGGCATTGTCCACATCTTTTTATCTCACTAGATTATACTCTTTTAAATTTTTTATTCAGACTACAGATGTTGGCTATGTCTCTAGCACCGGGAAAGGTGAGTTCAAGCTGTTGCTTACTCAAATTCTTTCCACAAAATGAGAAATTTTGCCTCATTTCCTTTACTCAGTTATGACTTAGATCACATTTTATGTGGTATATGACTTAATCTTATGAGTAGTACATATTTTTGAGAACACTTTAGCTGCATAGGCTTAGGAAATATACATGATAGGAACTCATATTTGTTTCAGTATATTTAAATTTGTGAACATTTTCAACAACTTTCATGTGCTGTTTAGTATACCAAACTTGCTTTTGGTGGTTTGGCAGCAAATAATTCTCTATAATTCTGGTTTTTGAAGACACTGTTAGACGGAGTGACAGCAAACAGGATGCAGTCTGGTGGGAAAGCTGAGGAATGAGAAAAGAGGAGGAGATGGCAGTGAGGCATGTTTCTAAAAGGACTGGTAATGTTTCCCAAGGAGACAGTGGGCACAAGGATTCCTCTGTGACCTCCTTTGTAGTTGACCCACAACACTGGGTAGAAGAAGCAACCACATAAGTTTCTATTTCTGGTGAAATGTGTTAATAGATCTATATGCTGTCTAACATCTTCCTTTTCCCATGGTTTCAGCTTATAATTTCTTTTACTCTACTCTATATCTTTTTCTCTTCCCAGTCCCAGTCATATTTCTTCTCAGCACCTATGTCTCAATGTGATCTTTGGCTTCACCAGCTGTTACCACTTGCAAGGAAAGGAACCTCCATTCCTTTCTTCAAATTGGCCCTGAGCATTCGGTTCAACTTTTCATGTGCAAACCATACTCCCTAAACCATTAATTTGGAACAAAGCCAGTACGTAAGCTAGTTCCATGCTCAGACTTTGGGACTGTGATCACTGCCACCCATGCTTTCTCAGACCAATAATCCTACTGATTCTGCAACTCTGGATTTTCAGAAAGTTTAGTGTACAAGCAATTAATTTAGTCATTAAAATCAGGTGGCTTCTGACAAAGGAATAGAAAGGGCCATGGGAAGCCCAGAAATAAGTGCTTTCAATAACAAAAAAACTTCTAATGTTTTATGGTAACATGTATGGCATCATAACTATCCTCTAAGCTACAGATTTAATTCAGTGTACTGGTATACAGACTTTAGATGGAAAAACCACTACTCGTCTGAGTAACTTCTTGTTGAGACCTTCTAATTAACATCATTGCATAAGAAATGCTGAAAAACCATATGGGTTACAAAAGTATATATAGTTATTTTTTAATGTCTTCCTCATAAGCAAAATGCTAAAGAGAAATAATCCAGTGGAAGTGTTAACAATGGTACTGCCAACCACTCTAGTTATTAAAACTTTATTAAAACTCATTACCAAAAAAAGTGCATAAAAGCAAAGTGAAAGCTTTATATAGAAATAAAAACAGAATAAAAATATTTTATATCTCTTATAATTTCAAAGCAGCAGGGATAAATTGCTAGCTGTTGTTAGTGTAGTTATAGAAAATTCCCTCTTTTAAAGTCATGGATAACCTAATACATCCATGGACATAATGTTGCAATATTGCTTGACGAGTTTGCTGATGAATTGTTGTAAAAAATGGGACCTTGCAAAATATGATTGATGCATGACAAAGTCAAAAGGGAAGCTGATTTCTGGAATGACTCAGGAACTTCATGAAACTCACTGTAAGAAAGATTGTATTTTTCATAAGAATTGATTTTCAATGTTATATGTTCCTATACTGTGATTAATGCAGAATAACTGCACTGTAAAGCAGCACTGAACAAAGTTTGTTCTGGACAAAGTTTCAGCTTTATGATCCACTGAATTCACAGTCTACTTCTTGTCCAACCAAGTTGCACAGCATTCTGGCCAGCTGTAGCATGGAATAATGACATATGGGACATGACACACCAGTGTCTTGTTTATGCTCAAGGATTTTCTTGTGTGACATATTGGATTGTTTACAGAGGTTTGAGGTTAGACTGAAGAAAATTGTGATTTTCTCCTGGTCTCTGATAATCCATCTGCTTTTTAACTGCTCAGTGTAATTTTTGATCTGTTATCAACTTGTACTCATTGCTCTCGATACAAATGAGCTGTTCCATGCATATTGGTGTTTACATAGCCCCAGGGGCTTGGCTGGACTCAGTAACAACTGATGCCCTAATGGTCAGGTAGAGGAGAGGAAATAAAGAATGGTGTAATTTCTGCTTCAGATAGTAATTCTGAGAAGTTTTACATGGAGCTACTTACAGATTTGGCCAGTTTAGACTAGGTGGCACAAGTATTGTGTAGACCTGGAATGACCATCAGTGGCAGTAAAACTTCCAAGAAAGTGGTATCAGTCATCCTGAAGACTGCCCAGAGTGCACCCAGGGCTTCAGAAGACTCTTTCCTAATGAAAAACTTGTTTCAAAGTGAAAAAGGGTGTGACTGTCGCTGGTGACACCTCTCTGTTTTGGATTGTCAGTAGCTAAGTAGCTTGCCAAATAGCTGTCCACATGGTCTTCCGAGGTAGTTGTTGTAGATAGAGACAGAGTAGACCTGATTTAAGGCTGCTTAATGCATATTGATGATACATTTTTGCTGCTGTTTTGTACATGAAAGGGGCTTCAAAACATAAGGTAATATTGAAATTCCAGTTATTGAAGCAGTGACTTCCATTTAGAGCCAGAGCAAAGGAAGGGTCCGATAGAATATGGAAAATTAAATCCCTATATGCTTACATACTTTAATTTCTTCACAAAAATTAAGATTTTTTAAAATCTTATTTTGTTTAGCAGAGCAAACCCTGAATCTTGGAGGAGATAAACCACTGTTTCTAGCTGTACTGTTAGGAGCGATAGTAGTGATGACAGATTCTCACCAGTAAGCTTCTGGAACAGCTACTCTATGAAAATTGCAAGGGATGAACAGAAATACTTTAAAGAGCTTGGTCAACCTCTGAATCAGCCTGAATTACACAGTTACCCATGACAGCAGGCAACTGCCTCGATGACTCAAATGGATGTGTTCTTTGCCTCAAAGAATAATGATTAAAAGAAAAAAAAAAAGACATTTTTACTTTAGAACATTAATGCAAGGTTTGTTTGACTGAGACAGTGCTCAGAGATGTTTTAACAGAGATTAAAACCTCAAGTCCTTACAAACAGGAACTAGAGAAACTTGCCTGGGTTTATTGCAACTTAAATAAAAAGTATCTATGTTGCCAGGATTTGTATGAGCACTGCTTATGCTGCCATTTCATTGGTCCTATTTCCCACTCTGTTTTGACTGCTTGTGAATCATCTTCCTGAACGCATGGATAGGAAAACTGTTCAGTACTTGTTTTACTTCCAGCTGTGTTTGAGGTTGGGAAGTATGTTTGTGGATGACTGACTAAAGGAAAAGGTGGTGTGGGGATAGAGGAGTCCTTCATTCCAAGGTTTGGTTTGTAATGCAATTCATCAGTACCTCCTTCTTGTATTGAATTTATTGACCATTTTGCACAGCATCCACAAGAAAGTATGAGAAAGTCTCTCTGGAATGACATCCGGAGGTGTCAGTTGAGCCAGAAAATACCTGCACAAAGTGCTTTTGACTAATTAGGGGGAAAAGGGCATGGATACAGTTGGTCGGAAAAAGCTTAGTAAAGATAAGTTGGGGTGTGTGTGGGGGTTTTATTTGCTTGTTTGTTTGTTTTGTATTTGTTTTCTGATTTCTTTTTGTTTGTATGAATTAGTCAGATCCCTGAAATGAAATAATTTTGCCAAGTCTGAATTTGCATTCAGCGATGTCCCTGAACAACCTTGTCAGCCAATTTTCAGAACAAGGTTAGATGCCAACACATACTCTCGATGACTTTTTCTTTCAGACTTCTCTTGAGCTGACAAACAACCTGAACTCATTGAATCCTGGCTGGCAGCCACACTGCTCCATGGCCTGCTGAGCTGACAAAATCCATAGCTGGAGCAACTTGCAGTCATGAGATTAATGCCAGATTTTGTACTACTTGAGAGTGTTTTATCAACCAATCTGCTACTTGTTTAGTTGGTTTTCTGTCGGATGTGTCTCCACACCTGAAAGATGGCTCTGACCTGGTGCAGAATGTGAGAGTTCTTGAAGTCCTAAAAATTCCCCAAGGGCAGGAAATTTTTTCCAGCACAGCATTTCTGCCATGACTTTCCACTTCAGCACATCCAAAACTCATGCTGTTGTTCTTGCTTTCTTTGCCAAAATCATAATCCAACTCCTCATAAGAAAAAAGTTATAAGAATTTTTGTTGGAACATATACAGAGACTGAGGCAGGGCAGCCTGGCTAAAAGGAGACCAGACACATGACGGAGGATGTGGTCTGCTCAGAAGTTTTAATTTCAGAGAAGCTGCCTTGCAGGTCATTTCCATTTATATCCACTGAGAGCAGTCAGTCAGAATTCAGAGAAGAAATGCAAGAGATCAAAGGCAATTAAATGTGTTAAATTACCTAGATATGAGAGATGATGACTTACTCTTCCATGACTATCATAATAACTGGGTCGCTGCATCTTTTGTTGTTTTGGATGCAGGATGCAGTGGGTGATCACTATTCATCAGTATCATTATTTCATTAGGGACAGAAGACTAGTCAGTTGTTGTCCTAGGATGCTGGACAGTGAAAAGATCTACATGTGTTATTGTTTGAAGACTTGTAGAGTAGATGAGAAAAAAAAAAAATCTACCTTTCTGTTCACCTTTCAGTTATCTAGGGGACACACAATGTATAATATAAACAATGGCTGACAAATAACCTCAGAAAGAAAATCACAGTGATATTTGTTTCTATACTTGACCTAATGCATGAGATAAACTGATTTGCTGGAGCTTTGGATTTTTATACCATAAGGGAGAATAATGAGCAGATTTACTGACTTAAAAAGGTTGCTCTAATTACTTTTTATGTTGAAAACCTTACAAGGATTCAGTATTTATGTAGTTCATAGGGTACAATCAGTGCTTATTTATCTCTGCTCTTCATAGAAAACTTGTAAAAAGATCCTTGTGTGGCATGTACTTTGGGACTTTAAGCTCACATACAGAAAGATGTATAGTATTATTTTCCTTGCATCCTCAAAACTCATCCATTAATTATCTTCCAATAATTAGTGGAGAATTTGACATGCTAGCATGTCAGCTTTTGTAAGCAAAGTACAGTCTAGATGGAGTACAAGGACAGTAGCACTTCTGGGACTGACCATGAGCATTTGGGATTTATTCCACTTTATTATTGGCGCCAGCTGACTAGTTCTGTTTTGAAACTCATGGTTGTAATAAGAGACCAGGTCACAGCGGGAGTCCCAGGCATTGGTCCTGTGTCAGTCAGCCTCCCTGAGAGGTTATTCTTCCTGATTGGCTTCAGGGTTGTTGAATTGGATTTCCTCATGTTAGAAAGATGAGAGACATGGAAAGCAAGAGGGTTGGGTCTCCAGTATTATAAATTGTGCTAGTAAAGAAGGCTGTAACAAAAGCCAGAGGAAATGTTTCCTTGAAGTATCAGGGAAAGAAACTATGGCTTGTCTACATGGAGAAATAGTATGTGTTGTTTCTATGGAAAAGTTAATCTGCATTTACAGAATCCTCTTAGATACTCCCATTGCTCTCTAAGAATGCCAGAAAGAACATGGAGGTTATGCTCAAAGTTTTCCTTGTTTCGTAATTCTTAGTACATGATTTGAAAACCCATGGGGCACGGTTGATTGCTACACGCTGCGCAATATGGGCAGTGACTTCTGACTTTCAATTAAAGCACACTGTTACTTCATTTTAAGGAACTGGTCGCCTTACCCCTCTCCTCCATGGAGAGCAACTGCCTTCCTCTAAATAGGGTAGATTAAAAACATATATTGATGTTCGAAATAGAAGACCTTTTCTAGCTCTTCAATTAGTAGTTCTAACCCTGTGTCACATGGCATCACTATGAGCTGACTTGCTCTAAGTGTGCTATCATGACTATCCACATTAAACGTGCTTAAAAAGTAACTAACAAAGAAGTGCCCTAGCACAAATGCTTTGCCAACCTCGGAATGCCAGCTATCACTACTATTTGTATGCTTTCTCTGCAAATTACCCTGCAATTCAGAAGATAAGCGTAACTACCAGGGTAACTAAGTTCGATAACCCTGTGGTTAGTTAACACTTTAAAGAGTTATAGAAAGATGCCTTCTGAAGACAAGCAACTCTTCAGGGACAAACTGATTAACCAATAACTTTTAAACTATGTTTAAAAAATATCTGGTACATAGAGTTGTTGGAACTCTCCATGAAAAAGGAACTCCAGATAAAAATAAACATTAACTAAAAATACACAATGTTTCTTTCTAGGGCAGGGATTAAAATGACTTTTAGACACCACCAGTATCCTGGTTGAGTCAATTCAACCTCCCTCAAGTCAAATACATAGTTTGGTTTGGTTGAACATATTAGTTTTGAAATGGTGACAGTCTAAATAAATATTCCTACAAAAGAGCTGATGATAAAATTGCTTTTTTATTTTGTATCTTCTTACAAAAACACAAAGAGAAAATTAATATAAAAATTAGCTTTCAAGGAGTTATTTATCAGGTTAATTTCATCCACCTGCCTTTTGAGATATTTTTCCAGCTTCCAAATCCTAGTAGGAAGAGCTCATATGAGAAGGCAACACTTGCACAGAGACTGCATGGCATGTCTTATACTGGTTGATGCTTAGCCAAGACCTACTCTCTCATAAGTGAAGAAAACTGGGGACAAACACATTTCAGCAAGGAAAGCAAATATGGAATGAGCAAATCTCTCTGAGATAATCTGGTTGTGGCATGTTCACATGAGGGATTTGCTGATTTAGTTTAATGTAGACAACTGCAAATAAAAGTTTGTTAATAAAGTTGACATAAATTATTTGGGAATTTTATAAAGGATAGTTAACTCTACTCCTCAGAAGATTCACTTGTATATTAAGCTGGAAAAAAGAGTGGATTGAGTACTGAATGGGGCTGAGATCTTACTGCCTGAAACACCAGTGCTGGCTTGGAGTCAGTAGAGGAGTGGCTGCTCTGTTTATTAAAGACAAGCTTTTTGTTATTTTGCTTCCTTAATAGATGCAGGAGTATTACCTTCCATTTCTATTATGGGCTACAGAAAGATATTAAAGGAGAACAGTAAAGACTGGAAGCCTTATGGTTTTAGTATTCCTTGACACTAACTGGGGAGTCAGTATTGACTAATTCACCATGTGTCCCGTTAGGGCTGGTATAACATGTGTTCCCTTGATGGGGTCTGTTAGCCTCACCTGCAGACCACAGTTCTCTTTGTCCGCCAATGATATTATGACTTATAACAACATACTCAAATTTTTCTCTGAAAGTAGTGCAGTGGATTCAGCTTCAACGGCAAGAGGAATATATGCAATGACATCTGACTCTTAGTTAAGGCACATTGTTACTTTGTCTTACCCCTCTCTCTTCTTGAGATCTTCTGGGATTCTGAAGATCTTGCCTAGAGTATATTGCATAGACCTTGTATCAAACTTGGAAGAATGCACTTCCTAGTATTGTCCACAGTCAGAAATAGCTGTTCTTCCTGACAATGAGCTTTGGTGAACCTCTAGACAGTCTTTTGATATCGCCAGGTCTGGCATAATATGCAGGGATTCTGTGTAGGTACCTTGCTAGAGACTTCATATTGGTTCTCCAAAAATATTTAAGGATGCATTGTTTTCCTTTCTTGGTGGGCTTCTTGCTTGGGCCATGTCCCAGAAAATGGTTTCATTTTATCACACTGGAATGGCTTTCCAAGAAGCAATTGTGCATCCTCTTGTACTTTTATCAATATTTCTTAATATCTGCTTTCATAAATGCAGGGGACACAAGTAATGGAAGCCAAAAGAATAATACTAAAATATTCTTCCAGAATTTCCCTGGGTACTTTCTTGTTGTGGGAGTCTAAGAGGAAGTGGGTGACAAGACAGAGCTGAGGACTCCAGCTTTGATGGAGTACTGGTGAGCTCAGTTGTCGGTCACACACACTCACACTGTTTCGTGATGAGAATGTGAACATTTCCTACCAGGAGACCACATTCCCCTGCTTGATGAATTTTTCTGTACGTGCATCAAGTCAACAGAAGAACAGAAGCAGAATGGATGAGCAAGGGATGAGTGCCAGCAAGGACCTCAGACATAGGCTGACATGGCAGTGCAAGAACAGGCATTTACTTCTGACAGTGACAACATATAAGACTCTAATTTAGATGGTTGTTTACATTGGAAAATTTTGTCTGCCTGAGAAAACACGATTCTAGTCAGCTTACTTAGGGATTATTAGCTCTAAAATTCGTGGTTGATTAAAACTTTATAAACAGATGTTATTCTTAAACAGTGTATAAGCTTTCAAAAGGGTTCATGCAGAGGCCTCCCAGGATTGCAAAACCAGATATCCAGTGAAGGCTGTGATGGTCAAGACTTCAGAAACATGGAGTATTTATTGTTGCCATACAAATACTGAAGAAATACCACAACTATTCAATTTACTTGGAGGCTTTATGGACATCCTTTCTTCATAAGGAAAATGTGCTTCAAACAACATAGTATTTTCAATAGGTATTTTGTTTAATTAATTTGTTTAATTAAATCATCTCCTAAACTTACAACGCTTACACACAGGGCACTAAAATTCAGATGAATGAGAAGTAGCATCTGTACCATTAAAAAACAAAGGTAAAACTTCCCCTCTTTTTCCTTTCAGGTGCTCCTCTTCATCTACCCCTTCATCCTTCCCTCCTGGAGATTTTTGAGTTCTATCTCTTGAGTTTTCCAGTTGACCTTAACATTACTTGTCAAGTATGACATTAATGTTAATATTAATATTAAAAATGTTAAACTCCTGTCCTACACCTTCACTAGTTTGTGTTTCATTTTGGTTTGCTTAGGGGGTTTTTTGTTTCTTTTTTTTTCCCCCCCCCTGAAGGGAACACATGGTTTTTCTCCTGCACATGGTATTCTAATTTTCTGTGGATTTTATGGAGTTATTTCATATTTTGCAATACCAGATGTTTCCTTAAATGTGCAACAAGTTCCTGGATCATTTGTTATTTGTTGAAACACCGGAAGAAACAACTTGCATTTTGAAAATCACAATCTTTTTTTTCCCTTGATAATTCAGTGCAGCCTGACAAAGCATCATCGCAAGTACTTCTCAAAAGTAAAGATTTCTTCCAGAACCTTGTCTTGATGACATTTTAGTATGCTCATATGAAATAGATGCTGTTCCAGCAGTGAAATACAAACTTGGCATTCCATGCACTAGTTTCCAGTAAAAAGGTAGTGAATGCCAATGCCTGTAGATGCTGAAAAGGAGACATGCAGCATCTGAAGAGGAATGCTACTATACAGGATACTTCCTCAAATTACATGGTCTTACATATATTACCTGATGACAACAAATGCTATAATTCAAGAAGGTATTTCTTTAGGCATCAAAAATTAAAATGCAAAATTTTCAATTGTATGATAAAGCAGATCCTAAAAGTGCTTGTGTGTTCAAAAAGGAATTAGATTTATGAATATTTATCTCAGTCTTCAGCTGGAGATCTTCTCTCTGGCTCAAAAATTTTCTCAGCTGCAGATCTCTGTCTGCTGTTTATCCTACTTTAATACAGCAGTTGTGCTTCTAGGGGTGACATAAAAGTGGATTTCAAAACTGTTTATATGATTTAGGGATATAAATTTATATGGAGCTGCAGTATGTGCATTCCTAGATTCCTTACGTATTTTTCCAAATCTCTGTCTCCAACTGACCATCTATTTCAAAGGTCTTTTTTTTTCCACCCTGGTTTTTGTTGATTCATGTTCACTTTGAGTTGTCAAAAATCAATGAGATGTAAGGAGATATCTAGTTTAAATCATTACACAGCACTTAACTTGTGAAAGAACTTTTTATCCTTTTAAATCACCATTCAACTGCAGTGGATGTAACAGTACCTACACTATTGCTTGGTTCTGGACTCCTCTCAGATTGTTACTCCTTCTAATCTCACTGTAGGCAGCACCAAATTAATCTTCCAGGTCTTCAAGAAACCACTGGAGTAGTTACTCAAACACAGTATTTCCCCCCCGCCCATTTTTTTTTTGTTTGTTTGTTTGGTTGGTTGGTTGGTTTTTTTGTTGGTGAACATCCGACAATTTTTCCACTGTAGGTACAAAAGCATTCTTCCTGATAACACGCTTGTTTGTACAGACCACTTAGAAATGGTTGGCAGATTAGGTATTAAAACTGTGTTTGCTAGAGAGATTAGAGCAATAACATAACGAATGACTGTTTGGGTAGCATTAAAGTATTCAAACATTTTATAACGAGCTTTCCAACAAACACAGCCATCGTGATGGAAAGTTCAGAACCTGACACTTGCAATGTGTGTCTTGAAATACTACCTTGCCCTTGTGTCTTGGATCTTTGCTCAGTTGTGTTTCATCCCTTGATGCTGCTTTTACAGATGCAAATCTGAAAAACACAGTTCAATCCACTCAGTTTAATATGTGCATAAATGTTGGAATTTCCGATTTCATATTAGGCATTATTCCCAGACATAATAAAACAGTTTTGAGATACACCTGCTGTTTCATTTGTTCCTCCAGTTGAGGATTTTTTGCATTTTTGTAAAGTTTTAGATACACTTTGAAGACTAAATAAAACCCCCATAAGGATATTTCAGAAACTAATGTAATCACCAATTTTTCAATGATTTTTAGACTACTTTACAATGAAGCTCTCATGTAACCATGCTAGAGCAGTCTTCATAGAAGGAGCTGAGAAACAGAGCTGCAAGAACATAGAGTCCAGTGTTAACACTGAGCAGCAATGGTCTTTAACAAGCAGCTTTGGGCTTTTCTGGGGCTCTTGATCTTTTTTACGGCTACAGAAATTATGCCGAGGATTAGAGATAATGCAACATGAACTGGCTGTCATGGCCATGAGCCACTGGGGGAAGGTTTATATTGCTGTTTAAGAGTCAAGACTCAGTCAGCTTTGAGTTGATTGTTGCTGCGACAGCAGGCTCACCCACGCCATCTGGAATGAGTGGATAATGCACTCATGCAATGTGGTGCAATTTACAACCCCTATCACTAGCCCATAGCTCCTCTTTGGGTCACAGCCACTTTCCAAACTGGGGCAGAGTACTTGGTGTTTGCTCCAGCCTTTCTAAGAAACAGATATTTGTTGGAGAATTTGTGGAGGTAAAAATTGTGAGTAGAAAGTATCACAAGATCTGACATGCAGCAGCATGGAAAATTCCCTATGTTTACCTTTTCTCCTACTACATCATTTACGTTCATATGTTTTCCCTGCAGCTGCTAACAACTGAACAGCAAATTAAAACTGATAATCTCAGATGACTCTGTACAGATAAGGCCTGGAAACATGAAGCTGGTGTTACTGCTGTTTTCCCTTGCCATTTGGTTAGGCAGCTTGACTCAGTCACAACTGGAGCTGGCAACTGTGCTGGCAGCAACCCTGCCTTCCTCAAGAGATTCCTTGGTCTCTGTTGAAATGGCCATAGACAATTCTTTGGAATTTAGATTTGCAACTTCAGTAATCCCTGCAATTAATTAATTGCACAATGATGTCTTTTGTCATAGATTTCTTAAAATGGAATTGGACTGCTATTTAACAACCTCGCCCCAAAGAGATCAAGCAGCTGTGGATTTCTGAAGGTTTTACAGTGGAAGTGTTTTGTATTTTCCCTCAGTATTCGACAGATTTCTTCACATTCATCTGATATATTCAGTATCAAAACCTAGTCCTTTTTGGTTTTCCATTCTTCTCTTGTCTAGAGCACTTTGACACCCTGTCAATCAGCTGAAATGAGCTTACTTCTCACCAGTAGGTTAATTATTTTCCATTCTGGTTAATTATTTTCCATGCCTAGCCTGAAGCACTTTAACTATTTTTGTTCTCACAGAAAGAAATTATAAAATTGAGGGTGTTTCATGAACATTTGTACACAGGAGAGTAACTGTTAATGAATTGTTACTGAACTAAGAAGTTAGCTCCAGCTGCAGAATATACTTTCTTTCTATGGAAAAAAAAGGACACATTTTTGACTGAAATGTAGTTATACATAATTTCCATTGAATCATCAGTATACAACAGGTATTATTCAAAGTTTTGAGTGGATGAGTTACATAGAACAAGAAAGACATATTTGACTTAGTCTTAAAATTAATCAGAAAAAAATCTTTCTACAGGCAAAAACATGAAAATTAAAGTTTTCATTATCTGTATAAAAACACCTATAAACTTCTAATTTAACCAGACTTTTGTTTGTTTGTTTGTTTGTTTTTTGTTTTTTGAGAGGCAAGGCATTTTATTTTCTGCTAGTGTGACTGGAAACAGGAAGAAAAAGAAGATTTTAACTTAAACCCATGTGATTGCAGTATCTTTTCATTTTTATGACAAAAAAAAAAGTGAGACTCTTACTGCCATTTGTGCTAATTATTAAAGCCACATTCACTGAAAAAATCCTAAACCCAAATAATTTGGCTGTGTCAGTTTTCATGAGAGTTTCAAAATCATCAAGCAATCAGTGTTCAATTTACAATTTTTAATAGATCATATGTTAGAAGCCTTGACCATATAATAAGTTGGCTGCTCAGTTGGACAGTTGTTTGAAATGCCAGATTAACGGAATGAGAGATTCTTAATGTAGACTCAAGAGCTTAGTTCTCACAGTTTCTGTTGCCTTTTTCTTTGCTTTGCAACCAGGTGAAGTAATAGTGTAGAAATTCTCAAGATTGCACCTGCAGAACCTCATAAGATGACAACAAGCATATGGAGGAAGCTCTGCAGTCATCTTCCACATGCTGTGAGCTGCAGTAGCACTCTAGACTGGCAGTTATATAAATGCTGTATCTTTGCCATTATTTTTAAAGGAGAGTTGTAGTGACAGCTTAATCTTGCAACTCAACTGAAATAGAAAAGAGAGCAACAATATTTTGACAGGGATCAAAATAATTTCCAAAGGAAATTTTCATTTCTCTGTAGCTATTATTCAGAAAACATGGCTTTTTTTCAGAAACTGAGTACACTGACAGTTAAAATAAATGTAACATAGACTCCTCAAGCCCCAGAAAATCAAACCCACCATCACATTAGAAGTGAAAGATGGAGCCTAGCATCAATATACATAACTGTATATAATAACTTGTAGTATACTGGAAAATGAGATACTTTTAGCAATTTCAAGCTAAAACATACTTTGCAAATCTTGATGCTACTGAACACTCTCACATCTCTTAGAGGAAGGAAGAATAATCCACCCCCAGAGCCAACCCCTGAAGTCATGGATGTACCTAAACACACGAAGAGAACTCTCTTTCCCCACGGGCAGTCAGTGTGGGTGCAAATGCCCGTGGCACACCTTTCTCTTGCCAAACAAGCAGGGTTGAATTTAGTGGGAATGAGTGGGAAGTGACACCCTAAAGTAGAATAAAAAGAAAAAAAAAAATATATAAATATAAAAGCTCACATGAGAGCTCGTCCCAGAGCCACTTCAGGGCAGCACAGGCCCCTTAAGGCTCACAAACTCACACACACACTTCATGCAGTCAATCCATCCAACAGCCCCAAAAGGATCTAAAGCCTCAAAAGGATCTACTGCCACAAAAGGATCTTTTTTATTATTCAATAGGCTGTATTTATACAATCTGTACCCTTCGATTACATCACCATATAGAATGATTGGACAGCTCAGAACTGTTCACACACAGGCCACCTAGACTTCGTCGACCATTGGTCTTAATGTTAATTAGTCCCCCTGAGGTCCACCTCCTTGATCTCATCCAGAGGAATTAAGGAAGTATCAACAGATGTTCTTCTTATAGATAAGTTCTTACTCCGAGGTTGAGAACTGCTGTCTTGAAATCTGTAAACACAGGCCTATTTTTCCTGGGAACTGCACAATGAATTGTTCATAGAACATTCACAGAATATCCAATTTTCTGCATTCTGCAACAACACCCTGCAGCCAGACGGTGCCTATCCCGATACAGAGCACCCAAACGTGCATTTCAACCAACCAACGTTGCCCATCCGAGCCCGGCCCGGCCTGGGGGCTGTAAGTCCAAGTCACCCCAAAGCAGAAGCAATGTCCCCTGGGTGGGCGGTGACGGCGCCAGCCAAGCTGTGCCCCGGCTGTGCGGGCACACAACTGTGCGGCCACTCAGCTGGCTAAATGCCCCGCGCGGGGCATGTCCGTGGGCGACCCGCGGGTATTATGAACAGGAGGGGAAAACCTCCTGGGGAAAGGTTGAAGAACTGCAGGCAGGGAAGCATCGCCAGCACTCTGGGTGCAAACGCGCACCGGGGGCTGGCTGCATGCCTCTGGTGGGACTGGGAGCAGGAGCGGCACCTCCGCCCCCGGGCACACCTGCGCCACCACCGCCGGACGGCTTCGGGGAAAGCCGCGCCACGCTTCCACCTGCTTCCCGCGGCGGGGATCGGGCAGCGGAAACTTTCTCCAGCGTAAACACGGCCTGGCGCCTTCCCCCGGACGCTATTTCGGAGCAGCGTTATGCCCTCCGGTCCCACACCACCTCCCTGCCCTGCCCTGCCCTGCCCGCGTGGAGAGGCGGCCGCGGCCCGCCCTCACCTGCAGGGAGAGGGAGGCTTGAAGCGGGGGCGGCTGTGCCGGGGTGACCGACCGAGCGGTCAGGGAGGTGGGCAGGGAAGGGAACGTCCCGCTCCCTCCTCTGCGCCGCGGCCGGCCGGGGTGGGGCGGGACCGCACCGGGCTGTCGCGCTATAATAGCCGTGTCCGGGCGGGCGGAGGGCAGAGCCGTGGGGACCATGCAGGGGAACGGGCAGCAGGCGGGCAAAGGCCACGAAGACCACCTGGGTGGGAATAGGGCGGCTGACGGCGGGCTGCAGGCTGCGCCTATGCTGCCGGCAATGGAGGTGGTCGAGGAGCCGGACAGAGCTCCGGGCGGCAAGAGCAAGGACCCCAACACCTACAAAGTGCTTTCCCTGGTAAGAAGCAGCGGAGGGCAGGAGGCGGTCTCCGGCCTCAGCTCGCCGGCGGGCGCGGCTGGGGCAGGGGTTTCGCCACGCTCCAGGCATCTGGAGGTGGGAGATAAGCCCGTGGCGGGGCTTTCAGAGCTTCCCGGTGGCATCGGAAGAGGGAGACCGCCTTCGGAAGCACTGGCGCTCTGGCATGGATGCCCAGGGCAGCACTGCTGCGGGATCGTTCCTTTCCTCCCACTTCGGGAGTCAGCTCCGGGCGGGAGCCTGGCACTTGAGCATAGACAGGAACCTGTCCGAAAGAAGGATGCGTAACTCTTCACTTGATTTGTTTTACTCTGTTAACAGTGCTCAGTGTTGAATGTTACCAATTCTTTTGTGGTGTCAGTGACTGTCCCATTTTCTGTCACGGGGTTTTAACTATTTGCTGTAGGGGGAACACCAGGGAAGACAAAACTAGGTTAAAATAGAAAAACGTGGCTAGAAAAACTAAAGCGGTTCAAGAGTCAAAAGGATGGAAGAAGTGTATAAACTTGCCTTTCACTGAATTTGAGGTACTGTGGGTTGAAAGTTTGTCTCCAAGTATTGCTTAGAGGCACTTCTGGTCCTTGTTTGGAAGCCCCAGTGGCCAAAGCCATTGTTAGCAGGTAAGTCACTTTCCAGTTTTAGCCGTATTGCTGTATTATAATTATCTTCCCGTAGAGATGTGAAAATGAGACCTTCCAGACTGCCTGGGGTGATTATTATGAAGCTAGAATCATTATCAAGGTGAAAGAACTTGGCGTTCTTGGAAGGAAGCTTTAATGGAACAGCAGTGGACTTTATTATATACCCATATGTAATCCTCTTTCAGTATGTTAAACCATAAGGATCTAGGTGCCTTTACAAATTTACCTATAACTTTGTAATGTGATTACTGTTTCAAATGAACCACCCACCAATATCATAGTGGCTATGTGTTGGTAGCACTTCCCGACATAGTGGGTGGTAAGTTGTATTTCCAAGTTTGTCAGAGTGTTATCAGAAAAATACAAAAATTCTTGTAAAGGTTTATGAAAGTTACCATGCAGAAGTTTTTTTGGCAACTTTTCTGTTGAAGAGTCCCTTAAATAAAGGTTGTGCTTGTAGCTTGTTTCATTACTTCCTTGTAGTCTGGGAAGGTGAGGGTTGTGTCATAAAAGCCATTGCAATTGGATGGTGAAAACAGGCCAGCTCTTTTTCAGGCTTAGAAATTGAAACTAATAGTGGAAAATAATGATATATTATCCAAAACCTGATATTATTGTTCTGAGCTTTTAAGGCTCTAATGCAACAAAATGATTAGAGATACATAGTAACTGAAAAGTGGAGTTGAGGACAAGTTAAAATACTTGCAGGTCCTGTGACTTCTGATTTTAAGTTCTTATTTTCCAAACCGTAGCCATTGCCTGAGAACTCGCAAAAAGTTCATCCTGTGCTGATTAAAGCGTCAGAATGAAGAAGAGATCATCTAGACAGAAATAATTTAAGACTTGTAAATGACCATGCACTATTTTTTTGAGACTGCAAACACTGAGTTGTAGTATATTTGGAGAGAACTTGAAAAGCTTTCTAAATACTGTGAGTGATATTGGATTGAGTAAGATGAGTATATTTAACCTAAACATGTTCGAAAGCAGAAAACAAGAGTTGGAAATAAGTTTGTTCTATCTCCCAAGCCAATGCATTTATAAAACAGTGATGATATTCCAATGTAAGAAACAAGTGAATAGACTTATTTGCTTTCTGTTTATAGTTTCACATTGCTATTAAAGTGTCTAGATGTAGGTAAACTGCCTTTGCCTGCATTTACCCTAGTTGTATACACCATTGCTTCTTTAATTTGGGTAGAAAAAAAAAAAATCTGGTTTCAGATAGGTTTGTTGAAATTTTTGTAAAAACTGCTGGGTCCCAGCATCTGTCCGTGAGCCAATCTTACCCTGTTACAGAACAACTACAGAGTTTCCATGTGCTAAAAGTTATAGTCCCCTGTGCACTCTACCCATTTGGTTGGTTGGTTGCTCCAGAGGCCCCTGTGTTACATGGCAGTGCTTAGTTGTTGACAGAATATAGGTTGGTTGAGGGATGCTATAAGTAATTAAGGGAGTGGTATAGGATCACCTGCATTTCTAGCAGTGATTGTTGTGTCAGGCATAACTTTAAGTTCAGTGGCAGGTTTTCATACCATGCAGGCTGCTCTTCTGTTCCTGCTGCATGGGGAGGATTTTGCAAATGGTGAGACAGGCCCATGGGGATTTATGATGCTTCATAAACACCTGAAGCATACCTTTTCATTTACTGTTTTGCCAATTTTCTGAGCTCAAACCTTTGTACATCAAAGCCCAATGAGCTGTCTGCCTGTCTGTAGTCTCTCCAAACTCGCTGCTGTTGTGTGACTGAGGAGCATGTTGCTGCCCAAGAGCAAGGTTTGAGGTTTTCTATCCCCATTTGCCAGTAACTCTCAGGCATTGCATTTTGGTCTGATTCATTCATTCCATTAAAATAAACTTTTCCATGGCTCTATAACAGCTGAAACGTTGAGAGGAAAGAAAAGTAACAACATAGAGAATGTTTCTTTTTGACAGTTTCAGGCTTTCTTTGTCAGAACTGGAAAGCTCATTTAAACATACTTTGGTTAGAAAAATTCTTAAGGAGTTTTTGCAGCTTGAGAATTCCTGAGTAGAAAAAAATTACTAAAAAATTTCAAGTAAGGTCCAGATTGAGACATTTGAAAGTGTGTTTAGTCGCTTCTAAAGAGTAACTCAGCATTTCAGTGCATAAAGATAATAGAAGCTTTAAAAAATGTTGTGGGAATACACTGAAAAATATTTTGTAAGTCTGTAAATGTTTTTCTTTGTACTCTTTTTCATTAAGGTAGTCCAGTTTTTTTGTTACCCCTGTCCCTAAGGCTAGTGTTTTATGGGTGTCCCAAACACTAAACAAACTTGTGAAGTCTTTTGTTGAATTGCTTTCTCCAATTCCTTGAGAGGGTAGCTAAACTTGGGAAAGTATCTGCGAATTAAAATAGTCTTATTTAGCATATTAAGACAGAGCAACTCTTAGCCTACTCCCAGAAAGCTGCTGTGTTTTTGTGCTGGTTGCAGATGCAGTGAGAAGCAATCCAGAGTATGTGGCTGCACTTCTGTAGTATTAGTTGCTCTTTTGTTTGGATGGCTAAGTGAACCTTTTATCTCCTGAGAGTCAGACTAAGGCAGTGCTAAGACAAGATCTTGCAATAATCTTCAGACTGAAAACAGTGAAGGATACCGTGATACAGATGACATTATTAGGAGGCTCTGCACTGATTTCAGTTGTCTTGTTATCTAGCGGTGACAGTTAAGTATTCTGGGCTACATCCAGGGCCTAGTAAACCAAGAAAGCTTTTTCTTTCCCTATACCAGCACTTCTTGGATTCAAGGTGTGTCCAGTCTGGGGCCATCCAATACAGGAAAGGTGAATTCAACTGGAGAAAATTCAGTGGTTTGCCACCAAGGTGGTCTGGAACTGGAGCTCATGTCATGCGAGGAGGAGAGGCTGATGGACTGGGGCTTGTTCAGTCTGGGTAGGAGATTACTTGCATAAGGACACCTAACAGCAGCCCTATCATACCACTGAGGATATTAGCAAGATGATATGCACAGTGGGAGTATGAGATGATAGCAATAAGTTGAAATGAGATGTTCTTACAGGATATGGGGGAGAGGGCAAAGTCACTATAAGGATAATTAAGTGTTGGAATGGCTTACACAGGGGGGGTTGTATTGTCTTTGTCCTTGGAAGTTCTCAACATTCAACAGCAAAAAGCCCTGAACAGTCAGGCCTATCTTCAATTTTGACTCAGCTTTGGGCAGGAGATTGAACTGAAAGCCTCTTCAGGTCCTTTATGTCTTATCATAGAATGATTTGGGTCTGAAGGGACTTTGAAGGTCATATCATTTCAACCCCTCCATCATGGGCAGGGTCACCTTCAGTAGACCAGGTTGCTCAAAGCCTCATTCAACCTGGCCCTGAACACTCTTAGGAATGGGGCATATCCACAACTTCTCTGGGCAATGTGTGTCTTTACATCTTCATAATAAAGAATTTCTTTCTTCTATCTAATGTAAACATACCCTCTTTCAGTTTAAAGTCATTCTTCCTTGTCCTGTCAGTTGTCCTATCACTGCCCCTTGTAAGAAGGGCATCTTTCTTGCAGGACTGTTAAAGTACTGGAGGGCTCCGATAAGGTCTTTCCAGAGCCTTTTCTCCTCTAGAGTGAACAATCCAAACTCTTTCTACTTGACTCCATTGAAGAGGTGATCCAGCTCTCTGGTTATCTTTGTGGCACTCCTCTGGACCTGCAGGTCCATGTCCTCCTTATGCTGAGGACCCCAGGTCCGGATGCAGTGTTCCAGGTGGAGCAGAGTAGAGGGACAGAACTGCCTCTTCTGACCTGCTGATCACACTTCTGTTGATACAGCTCAGGATGCAGTTTGCCTTCTGGGCTGCAAGCACACATTGCTGGCTCATGTCCAGATTTTTATCCATGAGATCCCCAAGTCCTCCTTTGCAGGAGTGATCTTAATGAATCATTCTGCCAGTCTGTACTCATCTCTGGGATTGTCCTTACCCAGATGTAGCACCTTGCACTTGTTGAACTTCACTAGGTTCTCACTGGCCCCCTTCTCAAGCTTGTCCAGGTCCCTCTGAATGGCAACCCTTCCTTCTGTTGTGTCAACCGCACCATCTCAGCTTTGTATCATCTGCAGATTAGCTGAGGGTGCCAGGTCACTTTGAGCTTCTGATCCACTAACACCCTCAAGTCTTTCTCCTTGGGGCTTCTCTCAGTCTATTTTCTGCTAACCCTGTACTGGTGCTAGGATTGTCCTGACCCATGGGTAGGACCTCCCACTTGGCCTTTTATGGGCCTACCTTTCAAGCCTGTTCAGGACCCTCTGGATGGCATAACTTCCTTCAGCATATTGAGACTGCCCCACTCTTGGTGTCCTTGACCAACTTGCTGACAGTGCACTTGATACCACTGCCCATGTCACTGATAAGGGTATTAAACACTACTGGTTCTAGTAACGACCCCAAGGAAGGCCAATCTCCTCACTGGTCTCCACTTGGACATCAAGCCCTGAAGTGTAACTAATAAATGTGACCATCTGGTCAATTCCTTATCCTTTGACTGGTACATCTGTTCAGGCTTCTGTGAGGGGTGTGATCACTGGATGAACTACTGTGTCCTTTGCCACTGCTGCTGTGTTGCTGCAACATGGTCTTGATTCCGGGTGTAAGGACTGTGTAGAAAGTTGGCTTTTTCTTTTTTGCTTATCACAAGTCTAAGGAATTAATATAATTTATATGAGGAGAGGAGAGACAATGACAGAAAAGTGTTCTTGCCCAAAACTTCTGATCTGGAACATGATTACTGACTTCAGCCAACTTTAGTGTGGATATTTTTATGGGTATTGGTCAGTTAAACATTGGGTTGAAGGGCTGATTGTTGTCTGAGTTTGGGAGACCTGGTCACCATGTTCAATCTTTCCTCTAATATTTTTATGGCCCTCAGTAAGTCATTCAGTTTCAACCTTTTTTTTTTCTTTTTTTTTTTTTTTTTTTTTTCCTTCCCCTCCTTTGGTTTGTTTTTTTTGTTTTTGTTTGTTTGTTTTTCATTAGGGAAAAGAGGTCCTTGCTGATATTTACTTGCTCCTGAAAGAGTGCTAGATCGAGCTTAAATGGGGTTTGTGTATTCCAAGAAACACCACACAGCTTAACATTAATATTAAAGAGACTGACTGTTAGATGACTTGATTTTTTTGGCATCAAGCATCCTTTGGTGGAATATGATGTTAAAAATGACAGTGACAGGATGGCCCTATTTTAAATTGACTGTGAAATGCTTTCAGTTTAGAAATATTAAAACAGTTTTTGGCCAATCTCCAATATTTTAATATTTTGTGGGAAACTATTCCGATGTTTGGAAATAAGAAGGAGCTCTCCAGCTCCAATGGTGATTTGGTTTTAAGTCTGAAGACACAGTAAAAGCTGGCATTTGACAAAACTTTTTTATTGCGTTTGCTGTTGATATTGCTTAAATGCATCAATTAGAACACAATTGTAACTATAAATACAAAAAAATAAAGACACTGTTATTTAATTTAAACCGTCAAAAGAGTTTGGGGTTTTGTGAATTTTAAAATCCTAACTTTTAATGTTGCTCTTCAGTCAACTCATTTTTCAAGGAAGACTTTGCAAATAATTCTCATTATACACAGAGAGCTGTAAACCCACAATTTGTTTATGGTTCTTCAAGTGGGTACTTTCATGCTGGGTATTGAAGACAAAAATCATAATCTTGCTCCCATGCTTGCTTGTGTGGTTAAAAAAAATTAGATATTTTAATTCTGAAGGGTTTCCAGGGTTAATTTGTATTCTTACTTTATTTCACAGAACTAGGTGGCATATCCTACCCTAAATGATAGAAGCTGATATGAAGTGAAAAATCTTGTCCAAAGAAACACTTACAGGACATGAGCCTTTCTGTTTGATTGGGAGTTTTTAAGTATAGGAAAAAAAACCCCGAAACCAAAATAACAGCAAACCTAAACAAATGAAAACTAACCCTAACAGAACAACAGAAAAAAAGCCCCCAACTCCCCTAAATTCCACTTTCATAAAGAGCTTTACAAAGGGAGAGTAGAGACCACATTTGTTTATTCCTGTATTCAGAACTCAGTTTAAATTTTATTGCCAACTACTTTGAATTTGGATGCAGAGTTACAGGAGTGACTGTGAATTGACTAAACACACTTCAGCTTGCTTTAAGCTGGGTAGTTTAGGTACAGCTTTCTGCATGAAACAGTGTGCAGTTTAGCTAAACCTCCTCTTGGAGTGCAGTGTGTGTGTGAAAGCTGGACTCCAGCTGGAGTGCAAAGTTGGAATAGGTTGAAGTACACCCAGCTGAGTGACTGGTGCTCTGTCAATGCTGCAGGCTGGTTGCCTGCCTGAGCACAACCACGTTGTGCCTAGGAATCTGAGTGTGGAATACCTGCTGGTAGGTTAGGCTATGGTGTGCTAGAATCAGCCCTTTGATCTGCTCAGGCAGAAAAAGTGAGTGACTGGGGTTATGAGCAAGGGTGAGTGGGGCAGGTGTAGGGACACTACCTAGGCTCAGCCAATCGTCTGAATTGCCAGATGAGTGTACAGTGATGAGACAGATTCAAGGGGAAGGAAGGAAGGCTAGCCTGTGAGTTAGGGTTGATAGAATGCTTGGCCAGGATGGACTTGACTGTAGTGTGGCTGTAACACAGTTCAGACAGGGACAGAGGTAAGAGCTGGCTAAAACAGGGCAGAGTGACTCTTGTGAGACTTTTTATTGAAGGCTGCCTTCAAGGCTGCCTGGCATTTCCCAGATGGTTCTATCAATACCTAAATCTATCAATACTAATAGGGGATAATTGGCCCCAAGCACAGGCAAACAAACTCCTCGGAGAAGGCAATCTGCTTTTGTTCTGAACACATTTCCATATAGTTCGACAAGACTCTTGGATACTAAAATTAGAAGGAGCATGTTAATAGTTTAAGTGAATTTGCTTTCTCTAGATTTAATAATTAACTTGAATTCAGAACAATTTATTTACTGTGCTAAAACTTAGATTTCAGGCAAGGCCAAAGATACAAAAAATATGCAAGGTTTCCTTCCAACTCCTGCTCTTCAAACATTTCCCTTTGCATCCTTTCACTAATATCAGTAGAATTACAGAGAGTGAATTCTTCTTACTCAACTTGCTGTGGAAGCTATGTTTCTGTTAATTCCATCTGAAAGAAGAAGCAGAGCTAAATAAAGGCTTTGAAAGCATGAAAGTTATAAAGACTTTCTCAACTTAAAACCTGTATTAGAAATTAATAAGAAAAAAAAAAAAGTATTAGCATTTCTGAAGAAACTCAGGTGAGCATGAAGTTTGACTCAGTTCTGCTGTTCAGTGTCATGTAGGCAAATCAACCTGTATAAATTCCTTCCAATATGAGGTAATGTTTGGGTACAAGTTTGTGTTAAAGGTTGTTTGTTGTTCATAGAATAACAGAAGCATAGTGTTGTTATAAGCTACTTCAACAATAGTCAATAATCAAACCTGGCCATGCATGTTTCATTGTACTGTTTATCTCTGGTAAGTGGGCCAGTTCTTGAATTCTTTTCTGGCTCAAATACATTTTCGTGTTGAGAAGCATCAAAATTTGATAGTCTGCTTTTTGTTTTTTGAGGGGCTATATTCAAAGGGTGCAGAGATAAATAATGACCTCTTTGTCAGCCCTGGTCTTTGTTTTGGGGAAATGGTCAAAGGATTCAAGGCTGAATATGTGTTTGTGAATGGTATCAGTGTGCTTAGTAAAGACTTATAGTGAATAACTGAAATGGTTGGACTGAATCTTAAAGGGTTTTTTCAACCTAAATGATTCTATGAAGCTTTTTGTCCCAACATCTTCCCACACTGCTTTGTGGTTCTGCAATTTTTTTACACTCCTTGTATTCTTACAGTGTTCTACTGAATTTCTTCACTTGCGCTTTTAGGTTGCTATGTCTCCCTGTGGAGGTTAATGTTGCTGTCAGAATAACAGTAACAATAATACCTGCCATGGAAAAATGGAGGTGAATATAGGTTTGCTTGGTGCATTTGGTGGTATTATCTCTACCTAGTAGAAGCAATAAACTTTTTATGCTGTTCTTGTTACAATTCTCATGACAGTACTTTAAACTGGAACAGCTTTAGCTTTATTCTTGAAAAGGGATTTTTGGAATAGGAAGGGCATGAAGATGGCTCAGGGCCATGCTTTCATAATCAGTTTTGCTTTTATTCATGGGTCAAGTGCAACTTGTTTGGAAAACAGGCTTTAGTTGGCATAGTTACTGACAATTTCTTCTCTTTCTATGCAACTGTGCGTTTATATCTGCTTGCCACAGTGTGATTCATATTACATCTGCATGACATGTGGTGGTCTTTGTTCTGTGTTCTTAGTCTGCTGTGCTGAATAAAAGAATTGTATGTGAAAGTTCAATATTTACTTTTTTTCTCATCATATCAGTTTTCAGTCCTGTTTATACTTAGGTTTTTTACAAAAATCTACCTGGTGATAATTGGCAGTNTTTTTTTTTTTTTGCTAACATGTACTTACACTTAATTTCTCTCTAAATTTTCCTGTGATGTAAAATGCATTGAAAATTTTAACAGCTAGGGTAAAACGTGCGCTTTGGTAACAGCTCACATGCTAATGACTACCAGGAGAAAATGTACTACCACAGTTGAGCAAGCAACAAATAAGAAAAAAAATTTACATTGCTGCTGACACAAGCTAACTCTGTTCTGTCTTTTTGTATTTTTTTCCCCCTCTCCCTCAAAATGAGGTACTTGTATAGTTTTGGCAGGCTTTTAGAGAGCTATGGTATGATGATGTCTTCTGCTGAGTACTCTTTGATAAGCTCTGTGAGGGCTTTTTATGGTATCTTACGGTGGCTCGGTCTACCTTTAAAACATTCTCGTCCTTTGAATGACCTTAGGTTGCAATAGTATATAATGACAGTGTTGAGAACATTCAATAGAAAGAATGAGAGCAGGCCTTCTGTGTGCCGCTTTGAGAAGGAAAACAATAATGCCTATAAATTTTTAGACTAAATATTTTTAGCTCTGAAAAGGTTTTGGGTGTAAGCTCCAGCTGTTTCATCCCCTGACTTCAGGATAACTTAAGTCACTTTCAGTATTTCAGGACAACCAGGACCTGAGAGCCTCAGCAGCTTTCCTCCTGCAGGCCTCTAGGTGTGGAATGTGGATCAACAGAAACAAGTCTTTGAAGATCATAAAAATATTTACAAATGTGGAAAGAAGAGATGAGTGGCGCAAGAAGGAAGCGAGGAGGTGGTCTGCCTAATTCAGTGCTGGTTACTTTTTTCGAGGTGATTTTTTTAAAGTATGTAGCTGTGCTGGCTGAGTAAAGTATCCACCTCTGTTCAGTGAACTTGATTAAATGTCCATGCTTTTGAATAAAACGGAGTTGGCAGGGGGGTTATGCTTGTTTAAAAATAACTTTTACAAGCATGAGTTTTACTGCCCCAGCAAGTGTAGATAAGGGGTTTTTTTTCTTTATACAGTATGCTTCCTGCATTTTTACCAGTGCCCTTTTGGAGATGGAAAGGTAACCCTATTCCTGCTTGAAATTATTTATTACCGTGTTCTTTAAACTTTTGAAGATTAAATTTTTTCTCAAAGATATTTTGATGCTAAGTCTGGGTCCTTAGTCATCTAGTCTAGGTGCACAAAACAGTGAAAACATGTATGCCTTTCACTGATCCCAGTGGTTTTGGAAAATTCCACAGGTTTTTGTAATTAGTGGTATTACAGATCCAGTCTAGACATCCTCCCTTCATGGGTAGACATGGCACAACTGTGAGAGTCAATGATGGAGATTAGACTGGAAAACTATTACTTTGCATTGTTTCTTTGATAATTGTGTCATTCTTAATGAATGTGTCTTAAACCTTGGAGTGACAAGTTTTGTTGGCCATGGAGTACCAGGGATGAAGTAAAGGAGATGGAACGCAACTGAGTACACAGCAGGCACAGATGGAGAAAGATCAGCACAGAACAAAACTTGATGAGTACTTCTGAAATGATGTATCAATGTATTCTTGGCCAAAGAAGATACAGAATAAAAAATGGGAGCAGGGCAGATGGACAGAGCTAAGGAAGAGTGAAGAGAAATGGACAGTAGTATTAATTGTGTAAAGAAAGAGAGTAAAACACAATAGCAAAGGAGAGGGGGCAGAAGCTAAGGCTGGTGGAAGATTTCTTTGTATGTCACTAAGACCTGTATAGTTGATGAGTCTCCTTGGGATCTGGTGTATGCAGCCTGCACACTTGCTGGCTTTGTGGCCCTTCCACCTGCTCCTTGAAATCAGTGCTGAGAAATTCTCTTCAGCTACAGTTCTAGAGATGAGTGACAGAAACAATTCTCCTCTCTAACCATGTTATCATATTTCCTCCTACCCAGCTCAAAATAAAAGGTTTTTGAAATAAAAGGCTTTTGAAATGTTTTCAGGATTGCAGTTTTCCAGATGCTCAACCACCTATTCCCAACCACTATAATGTTCACAAAGCAAAGCTTTTATTGCTTCCTCCCACATAAAGGAAGCAGTGATGGGACAGAGATTCATCCCTAGATGTCAACGTTTTTGTGATTCCAAAACAAACTTTCTAAAAATTATTTTTAAAACAAAGGACACTTTCTTCTCTACAGTTGTTACTGTGTTGTTTTAAAAACTTTTTTCAGATACTATATTAAAACCAAATCTAACATTTTGTCCTAACAATGTCTCAAGTTACAGATCATAAAATGTTCATTTTCTACTTTCATGTGTTACAAGACTATGTTCTTTAATTTTATTTGCCTTCTTACTAAATATTAGATTCCCATATTCTTAATTACACCTTTTCCTTGCTTTCTCTTTTGAATGAAAGAATGTGTGTGAGAGAGAGGTAACAGGTAAGATTTTCTCCTTTTATTTAAAAAGGCAGATTAAGCCTTCAAGGCAGATGTTAGGATGAAAGTATGGTAGTAGCTAGAGATTTGAATTTGGTGCTTGCAGCAGAATGCTGCAGGATGCTAAACAAAGTTCTTGTTAGTTAACAAGAATTCATGCAACTAGTTCTCTTTCTATAGATTGAAAGAAATATATAATATTTACACAGCTGGTTGCAGCATCCCAAACCTGAGTCACCTGTCTGTGAAACAGTTCAGGTTATATTAGTAACCTACGTGCAGTAGTGAGGTCCCATACAGAATCACAGAATGATTTGAGTTGGAAGTGACCTCAAATATCAACTAGTTCAACCCCAAATGCCATGGGCAGGGACACCTTCCACTAGACCAGGTTGCTCAAAACCCCACCCAGTTTGGCCTGGAGCACTTCCAGAAATGGGACATCCGCAATTCTCTGGGCAACAGAGATATGTTGCAATAGCAGACAGAGGGAAAGTGAATTGGTTTGGTCTGCAGCAGTAAGATGTTTTTCTGTATCGAGGTAACCTTTGCAACTAGTTTGAATATTCCTCATTATCTGCTGAGCTGATAATCTTAAGTTGGCCCACTGACGATAGACCAACTGCTTAGTGTAACACCTCTTGCTGTGCCTAGTCAGGACTACTGCTGTTGTTGGCCAGTATTAACTGCTCCTCATTGTTCCAGCAGAACATTTTGTCACTTGTGTGGATAATATCCATGTGACTGAAGTCATTCAGGTTCAGGATAAAACTTCAATTCAAGGCCTTAAACACTAGGTTGCAATTCCATGGTATAGTCCACTGGATTAGAGTTGGTTGTCCTAGAATGTTGTCAGATGCTTTACCTCTAAGCTTCTCATTTGTATAAAACTTCTTTATTAAGAAGGAGAGAAAGAAAAGGGAAAAAAAGGAGGATTTTAGTGTTTTGCAAAAAAGTTTCATTAAGACAAAAATTTAAGCTAGTGGGACTGTTAAGAAAACAAAGGCTTTAATATGTAGTGGGTCAATATAATTTCAAAATCTTAATTTATTATTGCATTTTATAGTGTTTCCTATCCAAAAGAGCACTCATGTGCCTCAGTGAACATAATCCTTTTGTTTTTGCTTATTGGAATTATGTTCGTAGAAGCATGAAACTGAAAATCTGGAATGCAATACGAAACTGTGATTTTTTTGTGACATTTGGTGCCAAAATCTCAGGAATTTTTTGTGAGTAATTTTGTGAGGTTTTATTTTGAGAACTATTATAATGCTATTACTTTGGAGTGGGTTTTATTTAGATTTTATTTTTGCATTTATTTGGTGTCACAATTTAGTTCCTACACTAGCTACAGTGAAACTCCATAAGGAAGTATTAGTAGTCCGTTTAATGGCACTGCAGTGTGTTTGCTGTACGAAGATGCCTTAGGTGGCATAAGTCCCATAGGTCATGTAGCTATTTGAAGATATGGGAATAAAGGTGTTTAAGACAGAGTTGCTGCAGTTTTTGTTTGTTTTAAAGTGTGTCTGTGCTTACATGTCAGAGGACATTCTACTCCTTGATTTTAATGGCAGGCCCATGTGGTAGCAGAGAAGCAGTGTATCATTGCTATGAAATAAAATGTTCTCAACTTGGCTTTTTAAAACCAAATGGATAAATTTGTAATTTCCTAATGATAAAAAATAAATATAAATTAAAAGGGCAATAACAGGCTTTGCTCTCTCTTCTGGTTTTGTTGGACTTTGATAACTTGCATTTAATGTCTTTCCTACCTAGATGTGCATCTGCTCTTATCTAGATATTATTTCGTATGGGAGATTTTAAAGATTCAGAACAATTTGCATTAAAGATAATATTGCTGATGCCGACTTGACAGAAAATGCCATAATACTGCATGTGTCAATATGCTGCTTTAAAAAATGGCAAGTACAGAGCTTTGCAGTTGTGCTCCTTCTTGACAGCTGAGTTAATGGAGACTTGCATTTTTCTGTAAGTTTTTGCATATCTGGATGCATTGATAATGCTAGATTTCCCCCCTCCCCCCTTATTCTTTTATTATGTTCCTTCTCTCCCTGTCAATTCAAAGACAGATTTAAACTCAAAGTGTTTGTTTCTCTTCTATACATGCCGTTGAACAAGATTCCAGATCTGGTTCAGAATTCTAGCCAAAGCTTCATCACGTCCAGTCTATTGTTCCATTTTTTTCATGAATGCTATATATATATAATATTGTTCATATTGATAATTTGGTTTATGATAATTTGAAGTTCAGAAATCCAGAGTAATATTTGAATTTCAATGCTGCACATTTCTTGCTTTCTTACTGTCTTTATTAACTGCTTCATGAGAAAGATTGCATAGTAAACTGTATGTTTGTTAAAAGCAACACAAATAAGTTTTTAGTTACTGAAGTAAATAAACCTGAGGAGTAATTTAGTTGCATTTTAAAACAGAAGGAATTTTTGCCACATCACAATGTGATATAGACATCCTACTCAAAAGACAGACTTGGCATTTTACTGATAGGAAAGAAGGGAGAGATTTTGTGTAGGCATGTACATAAAGTTTTAAGTATTGCTTCAAAGCAACTTTCCCTCAGCAAACAGCGACTGGAAAGATGACATCCCTATCCAAAACTGCCCAAATACTTGTGTATAAGAAAATCTGCATTATTGGAGTACCTTCTGTTTCAGGACTTCTGCCAAACTGCCCTATTGTATTCTGCACTTGAACAGAATATCCCTCATTACTGCATTGTTGGCTTCTCTTTAATTACTGTAAGCACACTGATTGTAAATATACTTTTTCTAAAGAGTTTATGGACCAAATCCAATACTTAATGAGGTGTAAAGAAATTTTTGTATTTGAGTAGGCATTAAATCATGTCCTGAGATGCTGGAAATGGACAATATGGTGGTTTTCTGATAGCTTCAATTAATCCAGAACCCACAATGAACACAACTATAGTTTCTGGTCAGTGAAAGATACCACGTCAGCCTTAATATGACATGCCACAGCTGCTTAGTGTGGTGTGGCCCCACATCTGGTGTGAACTGGATACTCAAAAGTGGGACAAGATTTTCCTTTATTATAGATATCACTTAAGGGCCATTCCTCCTGTTTGTAGTCTGTGGTTAGTGAAAAAACTTTGCTTCACCTTCTTAGAACAAACAAGGAAGAAAGAAAGAGTGGAGCAAGAGAAGTTTTCTACAAAATAGATATGCATTTGAGAAATACAGAAAGAAATATATCATCATAGAAGAATGATACAAAAGAAATCAAGAAAAAAATGATCTGTATCATGGTATCTGTGTTAAATGATTTGATAAGAAATTATATTCATAGGCTCAGTTGTAACAACATACATATCTGTGTGCTAATAGTTAATTGCAAGTAACTACTTGTGGGAGTGAAAACTGCTGTTGAAAACAGTGAAATTAGCCTCCTAATCTGCATATTAATAAATTTCAGTACAATTGTATAGCATTATAGAGAAAATGAGGGATTTCAAAACCATTCATGGTAATTGAAGATTACTTTCTTTTCCTTCCTATCCCACAGGTACTCTGTGTCTGCATGTTAACAACAATCCTAGGATGTATATTTGGCCTGAAACCTAGCTGTTCAAAAGATGGTAACTAATATGCCTTTTGTTTAGTAATATTATGAGGGAATTCCTTTTTGCCTTTTTTTTTTTTACTTTGTAAATTAATTTTCATATTATCAAAATGCCACCCTTTCTTGCTGCAGAAGAGGATTGGATGCATTGCTTGAAGCAGTCTCAGTTACAAGGGAATGAAAATGCCAGAAAATAAACCTCAGGTGTACTCAGTACTTGTGTGTATTCACTTGAGAGGTGAAGTGATCCTGGTATGCAATGTCTGATCTGGCAGCTTCCATGTATCCCAACTGTCACTGTGGTGGTATCACATGGCTGGCTTTTCCCAGTTCATTATTTAAAAAAAACAAAAACAAAAACACCCAAAACAAAAAAAAATTCCACAAAAAAACCCAAAAAAAATCCAAACAAAAAAGAAAAAAACCCCACCACCCAACAACTTTTATTTATTTCATGTTGTCCTGGAACATTTGTTTTTCATCTTTTCCAGTCAATTATGGGGGGGGAAAAAAGTTGGGTTTTTTTTACTGGTTAGAATTGTAGCCTGAAAACATTCCTTGTGGAATTCCTCTGTCTGTTTTCTGTCCTGAAAAATATGTTGTTTTTTCAATGGTGAAGTTTCTTCAGGTAGAAGGTTATGAGAGATTGTTTTTTTTTTTTTACGAGATCAAGCTTCATTTTGCGAAGAACTGTCAAGAATATTTTAAAGATGAACTGTTGGACAAACAATGATTTTTAAGTAAAATTCAGATTATTAATTTTCCGCTAGAATATAAATGGTCTTTTTCTCATTTTATTACAGCTTTGCAGTCTTGGCTGATTAGTATCTCATTTTCCTAATGTCACACTCCTAAAGATTCTTGATAAGCCAGATGATCAGGGATTTAGCTCACTCCTTTCTGGTGATTGCACAGGATTAGACAGACAGGCCAACTACTTTAGTTTTGTTAATGCTTCACATCACCAGTTTCTGGTGTTTCGTTGCTTGGTTTTTATTCCCTGACCCCAGGAACTCCAGTATAGTGGAAGAATGCTGTTTTTTTTTTTTTCCTCCACATTAAAACAGAGCCAAAAAAAAAAAAAAAGGAAATCAGTGAGCAATACACTCAAGTTTGTATCTCTTGCTTTAGAACAGTATCTTCATTGTACAGTAGGATGCGGAACTGGGGCTTCTTCAGTTCCTTCTCCTCAAAGCATGGCATGGGAGAGTTGCAAGTATAGGCAGTTCAGTCTAGATTCTAATTAACGTTTAATTACTCATAAGTGGTGTGTTGTCAGACATGAAAATGTAGATTAGTGCTCTCTGCAGAAGCACTTTGCTGTCTAGGGCACCCATAGTAAAAATGTCACTTCACATTTCCTCCAATAGATCTTCCATATTTTGAATGACTGTACTCATCTATTCCAGTGGTAAAGGCAAGGGCAGTAACAACTAGAATTGTAGTCTTCTGTTTCTCTTGTTTCTGGCAATAATGAAACACCATGTTTCTGCTAGAATAGAACCGAACCCTTTGTTCAATATGATGAAAAAATACTTTTGATCAGTAAGAGAGAATATTTAGTTGGGTCAAGAGTTTTCCTTGACTCTCACTGTTTTTGCAACCATCCTGTAAGTTTGGTATGACTGTGTAATTTCACATGCTGATTGTATTAATTTCTTATGCAACCTGACTGATTGGGGCTCAGCCACTGACATCTAACCCTATCCAATATTACAGTGAAAACCTGCAAAGGTCGTTGCTTTGAAAGGACCTTTGGAAGCTGCCGTTGTGATAAAGATTGCATCAAGCTTGGAAACTGCTGCTTAGATTACCAGGAAGCATGTATACAACCAGGTAAGGATGAAAAAAAACTGTGGGAGCAGTCTCTCCAGTTCTGTGACAAGGGACAGCTCAGAATATGTGAGTCCTACTGTAGTCAGGACTTCTGTCAGGTGGACTGTGAGAGCAAAGGAGGGACGGGGGGTACTGAACCACAGAGTGGTTCTGATGCCAGTGATCTCCCCCTGTTCGTACTCCTTCCATTGCATTTCTGAGTGGATTTGCAGGTGGTGATGGAGATACTGGGGATTCCTGTGGAAACATCAGGGCTCCGGTACAGCTGCTGTTTTACACAAACAAAGCTTACATTTCACACAGCTGGCCTACATAGGAACTGACATAGCTACTATACTGGCTTTTCTGTAGCTCTCCTGTGATGAGAGAGGCTGCAACAGACTGTGCTGCTACCCTCCCCCTTGGAAAGAGAAGGAGCAACTCAAGGTCTCAGCCAACTTTTTGTTCTTTGTTTGGTGAGAGAACAGTGACCTGCATTGTCCCTGGCATCAGGGAGAACTCCTACGTTCTCAGGCAAGCCCAGAATAGAAAGGCATTCTACATATTGTATTTTTCTGTCATCGCCTGCATGAAAAAGGGAACGGACTGAGCAGCTCTGTGAAAGCTGCCATCTCTCCTTACCCAGCTGTTCAGGCCCTCTGCCATGGGTGTGAAGCAAGGGTCATGACCATGAATCAAGGCAGGATGACAAAACAGATTGCACTGGTGAAGGAGGATTGCGAAATGAGAAGCAGTTGTCATGATCTGCCAGAAAGAAAAGGTCAGATAGGCAAAGGTGTGAAAAATACCTTGGAGAAATTTTGGAGAGAAAGATGGTGGTGTAGGTAGAACACTAAGGATAGAACTCTTGTCTCTACTTTGACTTTTGCCTTAATGCTTCAAATGCAACATTCCTTGCAGATAAATATTTTTCTTCTCACTCCACTTTATATGTATTTGATTAATTTCTGGGTGAGATTACTTTGATAATTTCAAATTACAGAGTTGACTTTGAAAACCAAATGATTAAACTAAGTTCAGATCCCTGCTTCAACAGACTGCTACTGAAAAGTTGTCTAATTTTCCTAAAGCTTTTTGCTTATATATGTAAGTTGCATATATAGTTGCATGTAGTTCACTCTCCTATCTGTTTGATTACAGCCCTTTTCCTTGCTTAAAAAAATTCTTTAAAAACAAATGGGAGAGTTCGCTTTAGCACTTAGAATGGGAGTGAACTGATTTATGTTGTTTTTTCTTTAAATTAGCCTTAATATCAGTGAAGAATCAAATTCTAGTTTCCCAATAGTATCATGTTACTAGAACCATTCTTCTCTCTCACAGAAGTAAAGATCTATTAATAGTAGTGGAGTAACTGAAGTTCTCCTGACAATGCTTTTGGGGATTTGTAATTGCTTCCACTTCTCTAAGAGCTTCAGTTAAGTGTTCACTCAACCAGTAGATTGATTCATGCTTATCCTTACTGAATGTAAAGGATTTAATTGTGTTTACAACTGATAACAAAATCATAGAATCATAGAATGTGCTGAGATAGGGGCCCATGAGGTTCATAGAGTCCTGTGCACAGGACACCCCAAAAATGTCACCATGTACCTGAAAACATTGTCCAAATGCTTCTTGAACTCAGACACGCTTGGTGCTATGACCACTTCCTTGGGGAATCTGTTCCAATGCTCAACCACCCTTTGAGCATAAAACCTTTTCCTGATATCTAATGTAAACCTTATCTGACTCAACTTCATACCGTTTCTTTAAGTCCTGTCACTGGTCACAAGAGTGAAGAGATCAGTACCTGCCTCTCTGCTTGCCCTTGTGAGGATGTTGAAGACCACAATGAGATTTCTCCTAAGTCCTCTTCTACAGACTGAACAAACCAAATGACCTCAGCCACTCCTCCTAAGGCTTCCCCTCCAGACCTTTCACAATTTTTGTTGCCCTCCTTAGACACTCTAATAGCTTAATATCTTTCTTATATTGTGGTGCCCAAAACTGCACACAATGTTCAAGGTGAGGCCTCCCCAGTGCAGAGAAGAGAGGGACAATCCCCTCCCTCGACCAACTGGTGATGGTTTGTCTGATGCCCCCCAGGACATGGTTGGCCCTCCTGGCTGCCAGGGCACTGCTGAGTCATATTCAACTTCCCATCAACTAGCACCCTCAGGTCTTCAAATGATACAATGTATTGAAATATGGCATTTAGGAAAATCAATGTGGTTCAGGAAAAGAGCAAAATTTCTACTAAAATCAGCAGGGAAGGTCAAGTCAGCAGATCTTCTGTGAGCTTATGTGTAGAATTTCAAATACTGGCAGTGATGCCTATGCCTAAGAGGTGCTGAACAAGACTAGAGTGCCTGATGGTGACTGGTAAAATCCATTATCACTTCAGTGAAGTCAGAATAAGCTGATGCCACTCAGTGTTTTCTAGGCATTTGAAATTCAGACTCAGGTTTGGGGTTTTTATGGGGGAGTTGTTTGGAAATTTGTTTATTGTATGCATTTACCAGATTCAACCCACATAAATTACCATATTTAAGGACATCTGTAAAAAAAGATTCTTTCTGATCTGTGTTATTTATAACCATATGCTGCATAACTGTATTTACATGGCTTGGTCTTGGATTACTTAGCCATGGGGGGTTTTATTTTTCCAAAGCGCCAAAGTTTGAGGTACTATGCATGACTGAAATAACTCAGGACTGATTTTTAGTGAGTAGACATTTGAGAACCAACTTTACACTTGGTTTAATAGGTCTGCACTTAAAACGTTATTAATCATTGTGATGTCCTTCTCTTTCATCTGTTTTTTTTAGCCCACATATGGACCTGCAATAAATTCAGGTGTGGAGAGAAGAGGCGACCAGAGTATCATTGTTCCTGTTCAGATGACTGTGTAGAAAACAAAGACTGCTGTGTCAATTATCAGTCTGTTTGTAAAGGTAAATATTCTCAACAAATTCTTAGTCTTTTATACGTAGCCATAGTTGCATGAAAGGAGCAAGAACATAATATGACTTTAAAACCATCCAGTAAAATGAAAAAGACCCCTGCATTTATCAATAAGAATGTACTGTCTTAAAAAATAAATTCCACTCATTTGTTTTAAGGAGAGGCAAGCTGGGTTGAAGAAGAGTGTGAGGACATTACTGAACCTCAGTGTCCAAAAGGGTGAGGAAATTGTATATTTCCATAGCTATGCTCTTTGCTTGCGTTTCATTTTTGAGATTATTTTCCCTGCTGTGCCCTTCTGGGATCTGCTTGCCTTTCATACATACAACAAGAGAAGCTGCAAGACAGAGGAGGACATCTGTTCAGCCAGCGTTTGGTGTGCTTACTAACAGATCAAATTTTTCTATGCCGGCAGCATTTGTGTATCCCATCCCTTGCTTGACTTGCAAGACATGCCTATTCCTCAACCCGGCTGTCTCTCACAGATGTGTGTGCTCTGGGCAACTTTGCTTTGTTGCCAGCCTTATTATTGACCTACATGTGCCTCAGTGCCCACTATCCCAAATCTTTTGGGACTCATCAAGCAATCTCAGGCTTCTAAGACTGCTTCCCTCCCTGGTCACTTCTAAAAGACCTTTCCATGAGCTTGTGTTTAACAGCCCCAGAGCTGCAAAATGTGGGCAGATCACTGTTCCAGCTTCAGCATCAGTGGGACAGCATTACTTGCAAGCTAACTGAGCTACTTTCTTTAAAAAGTATATAATGCCAGGGGTTCCTTATATTCTCTGGCTCACCTCCACACTGGGCCCACTCCTGTAAGTTATGTATACACTGTCTGAGGAACGACTCATGTGGTTTATGGCATCAGCACTCAGGCTCAAATAGTACAGCAAAACTCCCAGCCAGGAAAAAAAAAATCCTGCATTTCTTGTACTCTTTTTGCTGTGGGATCTTTAAATTAACTTTATAGCTAAAGTTGACTATAAACTATGATTTTATATCTAAGCTATTAGTGGAAATGATTTAAATGTTCTTGATTAAAATACGTTCCACTGATAAAAAGTTGGTAGATATGTTATGGGATAAATTGAATTCAATTGTGTTCTTGACTGACAAGTATTAAAAAATCAGACCTATTCTGAGTTTGAAATTATGTTGTGCTGGGGCTATTTCTAATAAAGTAAAAATATTGTGTTCTTATGTCATTACTTTTTTGACTTAAGATGTATAAATCGTATTTATTCATTGGAGTTAAAATACTGCCAAACAAAATACATTTCCTTTTGAAGTATTTCATATCAGTTGAGTACTCTTCATTCTGGTTCAAAGCAGTAGTAAATTCTGAAACTTCAGAATTTTCACTAGGACAGAATATGGCCAGCTTGTAGTCCAAGTTCCCAGTAACCTCTTATGTAGGAAGGTGTTACAGCCAGGTGATCTTGAAGCTTCTGTCATTTAACTCTTGTTCTGAGCTCAGGGGCCATTTGGGACTGCATACTGGGAACTGACTCTAGGATGCTGATTTCCCTAATGCAAGGTTGGGAAGCATTGCCCCCAAAAGGTTGGTAAACAAGCAAGAGCCTTTTACAAGTACACAGTGAAAGTTAATGACATAAATGGGCTGCTCCTGTTGGTTAACCGGGTTTTTTTATTATTTTTTTTTTTTTTTTCTGTTCTGTGTATGAAAGAGATACATAGTTACTCTACTAAAATTGTTGTAATCCTGGTAAACCCAAAAATGTTGCAATAAGACCCAGCCCAGGAAAGGGTGATGTGTAATCAAAGTTGAATCAAACAGTGTTGACTGGAGCTCATCTCAGACTAATAGCACACAAACCTCTCCCAAAACTTACAACTCTGTAAACAGTCCACTTCTTCCTATGGTGTGGTAGGCAGGAGGGTGGGTGACTTCAGTGCAGTGCTCATTTTGAGACCTCAGGATATCAATTCTGATTCTGTGTATATTATTACAACATGTTGTGTGAGTTCAAAGTGCTGATTTTATTCTGCTTTCATTTTGGCCGAGTTTGTTCTCTTAGTGCAGAATAGGCAAAAGATGATGCAACATTCAATGAGGTGCTTAATCTGAGCAATCTCGCTGACTTCAAGGAGACTTGTCAACTGTTTAGAATTAAGTGCACACCTAAGACTATCCAAGACTAGGTTCTGTGTTATTTAATAGCATTATAAATTTACTGAGTTGTAAGATCTCAGGAGTAATCTAGTCCTTCCTGCTGTTCTAGGAGTGAGATAATACTCTGAGAATTCAAACCTACTTTTTTCCTTTTCATTATGGCCTAACCTGCCTGTAGTTAGGCAGATCAGCTTGGCAATGTGTTCCATGGTTCTGGGCTCTTGATCATCTAGCCTGGTGAACCTACTAGATCACAGAAAGCCAGTGTTGTCTGCATTGTGTTTCCATAGAAGCTGGTTTATAGGAGGGGATAATTACTATTGCATTTCCTTTGGTTTGGAGTCAGGATGTGACTGGTATACCTATTTATCCAAGAGCTGTGAAACATGCTTGTCTTGCTGTTTGGACACAGCCAGTATGAATCACATATGGGAGCAAAACTTAAGCCTCCCAGGCTTGCTTGCTCGTGATATCACGTTTCTGAAGTAGCAAGTGCAATCTTGGCTGCTGACAGGAAAAAGTCATGGAGATCACTGATATCCCTCGGAATTGAGCTCAAGTCGGTTTGTCAGGGGATTTTGCTGGAGCTGTTCTAAAGAGAGCCATTTAACATGGTTTGTCATGCTTTGCTCCCCTGAGCACCAGGACAGACTGCTAACTGAGAAATGACCAACCATCTCGTTGTGGCAATGGTCTATTTTGCCAAGTTTAATTTTACGTATGTGAAGGGGTCAGTAGACAGATTTGCAGACAACTAAAGCATGTTCTTAACAGTTGGTTTACTTGTACATGCCAAACCAGAAACAGTTGCATAAAATCCATTTCAAAGGAGTTGTTTTAAATTTGGTGGGCTTCTCTTTTTCTTTTTTTCTTTTTTCATTTTTTTTTTGAAGTTAGACTTGTTAGTAATATTGAACAGTCTTTGTCTCAAAGGTCATCTTTTATTGCAGGGAACTTTGCAGTGAAGATTTTTAGACCGCTGCACTTGAGTGAATCAATTTATTGAGCAAGGAGGGACATGGAGAAGGTATTTGCAGAAGGTGCAGAGATCAGAGCCTGTGGTGCAAAAAATACTTGAAATATGGGCAAAGGTAGTACATAGTTTCCCTACTCTTCTGCCAAAGGGCTTTAGACTTGGTCTGAAAATCATTAGTTTTTTTTTTCCCAACTGGTTACCCCTACTAGATTTTCAGAAGATGATGTTGAGTGTGCCATATAAATTCAAAACAATGATAAAAACATAGATCTGAGAGATGTGTCTAAATGTTTTATTTTGTCTGAGGTGTAAGGTAGGCTATGTAATCTTTCTGACTAATGAAATCCTTTTGGCTGACCTGTTGTCTAAATTGTTGATTAGAATTTCTTAGGATAGATATATTTTGGTTGCCTGACTAATCTTTATCTTAATGATTGTTTGGCTGATACAAGGCTTATAAATGTTTCACTTCTAAATGACCATTTGGATTTTTTTTGTGAAATACCACACTAAAGAAATTGTTAACACTTTATAAATAATATTTGTCTTCTGTACTCACTGTTTTATTTTGGGAAACTAAAGTACAACAAGGTTTAAAAAAATCCTAAAACATTTAAATTTTACAGTTTACAATCATAGAAAGGAAACATGAGCTTGTAAAGTATATAAAGTTGTTTTATGAGAATCTGTATTTTCAGTAATTATTGCTGCACTATAGTGCTTGTTGTTGGTTTGTTTTAGTTTCATTGGTTTATTTTTTGTTTGTTTGTTTTTTGTTTGTGTTTCTTTTTTTTTTGTTTGTTTGGGTTTTTTTTGGTCTCACGTGTCCTCATATCTGTAGGTTCAAAAATAAGGTATGTTTTCATCAAGGAAGAAGTTACTGATGACTATTCCTGTCTGTGATGTAATGTTTTAAGTACTTACAGTTGGAGGGAAATTGTTTTAACAGGGCTAAAGCTGGGAACAGGTCAAGACTGGAAAACATAGGTCCTGTGGAGACTGGAAAGAGAGATTTTATTTTAGTTTCTTCCAGTGAAATGAAGTTCTGCATTTATCTGTCAAGTTGCAGGCAGAAATACTGTTGCAGTGTTTCCAGTCACAAGGTCACATTGTTGAGTTTGGATATTAGTAGTACTTCTGGTATAGTAACCAAATTCTTCTTTTTTGAACAATCTTTGTAAGATGAAAAATGTGTGCTATAGTTGCTGGTTTAACATCTCCTGTATATTAGACTTGGTTACAGTTTTGTGCATTGTATATAAAAATAAAAATTCCTTTTTTTCATTTTTTTTAATCTGGGTTACAAGTTGTTCAGAAGTAAAGTGAATAAAGGAAGCTCCTAGCTTCATAATGCTGTATTTCTTTCCCTGCTCTTATCTTGGGGTGAGAAAGTGGGGTTGGAGAGGCTGAGTGTTGTTCCCGTGAGACTGATTTCAGGATAAGGAGTATCAAACCTACCAGATGGATTACTTGAACTGCTCAATTTATGGGTGTGTTGGAAATCAGTCCTTTTTATGACTTTTCTGTACATGCCCTACTGCAATCCTCAGGTTTTTTTGGGCAGGATTGCTATGCCAGCCTGCAATCAGAGGGACCGGATAGCTTGTCTGGTCACCGCTCTGCCAGCCTGCAAACCTTCCTGCTTAGGAAGACTTACTTCCTTGGTCTGGTTTATAGCCTCATAATGAACATTCCAGCTAGGTGGGAGAAGCTTTCTTGAAATAAGCTATAGGAAATTATTTTTCGGAGTCCATCTTTTAATATTCAATTTCTGTTTGTTCAGATTTACCAAGTCTCCAGTGCTGCTATTTTCGTTGGATGGCTTCAGAGCAGAATATTTGCAGACTTGGGGTGGACTTCTACCTGTTATTAGCAAATTACGTGAGTAGTTTATTTGTCTAAGAAATATGATGTCTGATCTGAAAAATCCATAGATACATCTGTGCTTACCATTTAAAATCCTCGCTCTTCTTCCATGGATATAGAAGTAGTTGCCCTAAACAAGAACCATGCACAGAGAACTTGAGGTGTGTGAGAGTGTAAGGGCAGAAAGAGCGAGGGTGTGAGGAATGGGCCCTCTGGATTTTTGATGAAATCTTATACATTACTAGGTTGTCTCTGTTGTATTTAGGGCATGGATGTTTTTTGTTGTGAGCTTATTTTATTTCTTGAAAACAGAAATAGACCCTTTTTACTCTATAATGCATATCATTTCATATTTAGGTGGAGTGACTTTGGAAAATGGGAAGCAAGGTAGAAAGCATTTGATTATAGTTGAAAAAGAAGACAGAGAAGGAAGAGATTAAGAACAGTTGATACAGAATAGCTAGTAGATATGTGATGAATCCACAAAAACCTTCATTTAACAAAAATTTCCAGAAGAAATGAGAGCCTCACCAGTACATGTTTATTCCCTAGCTTTTGAAGTGTCTTAGTTTTGTAGTGCCTAAGTAACTTTTCCTGTTTGTGTTTTGGCTGTGGTCTGAAAGAACTGATGGTATTTCTTGTCTGAAAAATATGCCAATCTTCTTGACTTCATAAATTACTACCTGGGGTGCCTGGTTTCAGTTTGACTAAAAATAAAGCAGTAAAAATACTTGCTTTTTTATACAGTGGTTGTTACAACTTGATATGTTCCAGAGGATAACTGTTCACAGATGTATTTGAGGGTTTGTCTTTTTTTTTTTTTCCATTTTGTTCCATGTTCGAATTAAATGAGACACTTGAAAAGTTTTCATTAGATGCTGTTATAAAAATTTTAGACTGGATAAGTCATCTTAGGCATTGCTAGAAGGGGCTGGCTATTACACATTATTACAGCTCTCCCCCAAGATACACAGCAGCAGTGCCACAAAGCATCTGAGGACTTAAGTCTGTGATATCCACTTCCACATGTAAAGTTTCTTCATTCTTTGGTCTGGATAGGCTACAGTGTGACTTCTCTCCTTGACTTCTGTAATAATCTTGTATTCCTCCGTGCACTGAACCCATGATAAATTCTGACCACTAAGAAATACAAGTGTCTTACTGTCTTCATCAAAGTCACTTCTCCAGAACTATGGAGTTTCTGATGGTCAAAATATACCTTTTTAAAGGATTCTAATATCAGAGCGCCTAATAACACACGTTTTAGACACAACAAAGAATAGTCTGGGAGGAAATATTATTTCTGCATTATGTTTACGCCACAGTGTTTTTTGTGAGCTTTTACAGTGCCCTATACTAAAGGATCTTCAGCTTTCTCCCTTTTCACCTCAAAGTAAAGTGGTGGGGGAAATGCTTAGATAAGGCAAACTTTCTTCAGTAAGAAGTAGTCTCATGAATTAAAATTGGTGTCACATGACACTCTGAGGGCTTGTGGCTTCAGATCTCCGTGCTTCCTGTTCCATGTGTCTAGGCACCAAAAATCATGGAAACAGTCATGTTATAAAGGTGAACTCTTATATGAGTGAGTAAATACTCCTACAGGATTTTACTGTTCAGGAAAGGGTAATGAAATCTGTTTCTCTGTGTAGACAGGTAATAATAATGGGTAAATTGCTTGACTATTGATGAAAATTTATATGAAATCCTTTTGAAGTTCATAGTTTTCCATTTATAGGACTATTACATTTTCACAAAGAGACAGTTTATGAATGACAGCATTTACAAAGCAGTGAACAGCTACTCACATTAAATAACTTATCAGACTGCCTGGTTGTTTATTAAATTACCTGGATTATTAAAATACCTGTCTTTTTCATCTCTAAAGTGCTTGATGACATATGCAACATTCTGATAGATAAAAATTTTGCAATTATCTGTTCTTGTTAATTGGTCTATGCCTACAGTGATATTCTGATGTCTCTTTGGAGAAGTCTTTTGGAGTAGATGCCTGTAAGACAATATCATAATATCACTTACAAGTTTTATTTTACACTTTTTATTATACACCTACTAAGTGCTGAAAGGTGCACAATTCAGCATGTAGCTGAGGGGTTTCAGTGAACCCAGGCATAGCCTTACTGTGTTCATATGAGGTTCAGAGAAGAAATTTTGATGTGCTTCTGTGGTGTGATGTTGCAAGTTTCAGATAAATCATCTTTTTATCTTAAATTGCCTTTAACTAAGGCAACAAGCCAAAAAGAATAGATAAATCTTATGGAAAGTCCCAGTGAGAACCCCCTAGGATTTTTGGCAAAAGTCTTCTGAGTGTATTTTTCTCTTTAAACAACAACAACAAAACCAAACAAAAAACCAAACAAACCCAAAAAAACCCCACCAACCTCTCCACCCAGACACATCAAAAAAGTATGATTTTGGAAAACAGCCTCAACAACAGACTTGGAAATGATTGAAATAAGTGTGTTGCAGTAGTAAAAAAGATACAAATGATGATCTGTTACTACAGCAAGGAAATGTGCGAGGGGATATCTATGTGACTTCAGATGATTTCTTTTTCTGGCTTGGCTTCTTTTTATCTTTGCTAGCTCAAATTGATTATTTCAACTGAAATCTAATCGAAGCCCCAGTCCAATAAGTTCAAAGTGCCTTGATGCAAAACTTTTTATGCTATTAAGCCTTTCATTTCTGTTTTATTTATGATATATATAATTATCCAGAGTGATAGTGAAGATGACCCAGTGGTGTTCTTTCTATAGGTTCATTACTTTTCGCTCTTTACCATCTGTTGAAGCAGTTTTGGTTATCACTTAAAATTTTTAAAGTTGTTAATGAAGGCTTTTGCTTTACTTTCTCAAAATTGGGGCCCATACATTTGCCAGGGGAAATTTAGGCCCCTTAAATAAGGTTTTCTCAATTGTTTTGGCCTGACTAATGACTCTCCATAGAGTCACTAACAAATACTAATCTCTTTAAAATCATATGATTTTTATATCAAGATAAAACTTTGAAATTCTTCCTAGAATCAGAACCTATTTTTATATTTTAAAAGCCTCAAAACCAAAAAATGAGATTGCAAAATAAGTAGTGATTTGAGAGGTGACTGAGAGCCAGGGCCACCACTGTGCCAGTGGCCACTTCTCTGGGAGCAGTCAGGGTGAAGTAGCTAGCAGGTCTCAAGCTGCTTACTGCACTTAGTGCATACCAGGGCAACTTTAGAGAGTGTGATTTATTTGGTTATTCATGCTTATCTATGTATGCTTTTCACAAAGACTGTAGGTTTTGCCTATGTGACCATTTTAGCCAGTCATTAGGAATATATAAAATTTGTGTTAATAGATGTTTCTCAGCTTGTAAATGAATGTGGAAAGAAAATCGCCCACAATTTTGAAGAATGAAAACTTTCTGGAAATGTTTTTTGTTTTTTTTTTTTTTTTTTTTTTTTTTTTTTTTTTTTTTCCTTTTTTTTTTCTTTTTTTTGGTCTTTTTTTTGATAAGAATATGTCTTCATGAGAGAAACTTGCAAGACTTTTATTTCTGTAATTTTGCTGATTTTCTTTCTTCCTCACTCTAGAGAAATGTGGAACATACACTTCCAGTCTGAGACCAGTGTATCCTTCAAAAACCTTTCCCAACCATTACTCCATTGTCACAGTAAGAATTCCTGTATATTATGTTTCCTCTACCAAAGGGACTATTGATTATCAAGTTGTCTCCACATGAATAGTATATTTTTGGTGGATTATTAATAGGATTTCCTTTCAGAATAGAAAAAGGTATTTATTATGTTCTTCATATAACTTAGATTAACAGTCATTATGTAGCTCTACAACTAAGTTGCCAGATCTAATGTAAGTAAATGCAATCCTTCCAAGGCTAGCTGTGACAATTCCCATATAGTGGGAGATCGCATCACTTTATAACTCCCCAGTTGTGTAAAGATTTCCACTAAATTGCAGCTCACTCTATAGGAGTGGGAGCAGCCTGACTCCTTTATATTGCCAGCCTTACTCCACTTCTTTAAGGTAGCTTGGCATGATGCAAAGAAGAGTATGAAATGAGAGATTTGAGCATCATGCTGGTGTTGACTCTGTTTATGATGGACTGTACCCAAGCCTGCATAGAAATGTCACAAAGCTGATCTTGCATATTTATCACCTCCTGCATATAGGATGAAAAAGAGAAATGGAGGTTTCCAACACCAAATGCAGGGTTGTAATCCAGGAGATCCGTTTTAGTTTCATCGTGCTGGAACTAAAATTCAATCAAATACTAGGATCTGCACCTCCTGTCTTACCTTTCCAGTTTGTCAGGACATTTGGTAAGCAAGGATCACAGGTTCAGGAATAAGATGATTAATTGTGCAATCCTTGCAAGTCTCTATGACTGAATATGCAACTAATCATGCCCTGCAGCCATGTGAGGTGTACAGTACACAGCTTTGTCTCAATTCCCCATTCTTGTGAAAAGTAGCAGGGTCCTGCTGGTGTTAATTTTGTATCCTTTATAAATGTAAAAAGGAGCTAGTCTGCTTAGAGGCAGAGAACAAAGTCTCCTAAAACTACCAAAGAACTGGTGCCCCTGAGCACTTTTTTCACTGCTCCAGTAATGTTACCTCAGCTAGAGCTTTTGCTCATGTGATGGAGGTTCAGCAAAGGTAATTGCTTTGTCTTTGGTACTAAATATACAACAAATGTGTGAACTCATAGGATGTCGGTTAGTTTGATCCCAGAGAAAAATGTTGGTCTATTTTTATATATATATATATATATATATTTATAAATCTTACTGAGAAGCAATTAAGAGCTGGAAGGTAGGAATTGGAAGCAGTGGTAAGTGATGGTGTAAAATTTGGGTCTTGGTGGAGTAGAAGTCACATGTAGAGTATTGAATGGATATACTTGTCTAAAAGACATGTTTATGTAGCTAGAAGGTTCTTTTTTTCTTTGTAACACTGCAACAAGGTATACTCTCAATTACAGGGGCTGTATCCTGAATCTCATGGTATAATTGATAACAAGATGTATGACCCGAAAAGAAATGCATCCTTCACCCTTAAAAGTGAGGAGAAGTTTAATCCACAGTGGTACCAAGGACAGCCTGTAAGTATTAATACCCTTCTGAGAATGTACATCAGGCTGTTATGTTACTTAATACCGCTTGAATGCATAGTGATGTTGAAAGAGTACAGAGGGTACTTCTAAGTCAGCCAAGAAACATTACTCAGCATGATTAGGAATTGCCATACTAGAGCAACAAAATAACAAATGAAACAAAATGTAACAATTTCTGTTGAACTTAAGTGGAATTTTCCCTAAGGAGAGTGCTGGTTTAAAAAAACTAATAGAGATACCAGATCTTGTTCTGTTTTTAATATGAATGGGCTTGCACTTATCTTCTCTGAAGAAACAGACTGGTTAGTTTTAGTAATAAGAATCGTTAATAAAGGCTTATGCGCTGACAAAATTACTACTAAGTCTAAAGATGTGGTCTTAAAAGAAATTGTCTCAGCTCAATGGCGCACCTATGGCAAAACTGCTGTGACTGCCATCAAGATGAAGTGGCACAGAAAAGTGTAGGTGAGCGATAGCCTGAAGAATAGCAAGGGACCAGATGCAACTATTTAGTAATGTGGGGAGGACTGTAGTTTTTTTTTTAACTTGAGGAAAGATCACATGGGGTGGACTGAGACTAATATATGGGTCAGGCCAAAAATACACAGAAGGCATGAATCTGCCAATCATGAGATCAACAGTAAAATCTGAAGAACTGACCAAAGTGTTGCTTCCATATATCCAAAGCAAGTGGGGCATAGGTGTTTGGAATATTGCCATCCCTTCTTGTGTCACTGTTCTTGAGACATTTCCTTTTTCTGGTGTTCAGCCATGGCTCTACTATTGCATTTCTACTAATGGTTCCTACTTCTGTCATGGCTCCCCCTGGTGTGGCAGCAGAAGGGATGTGTTTGCAAAAAGGAGTTGATCTCCAAGGCGTATCATGGCTGTAGATAGTGATGCTGTGCAGGATTGACTGGAGCATTCCACTTAGACTTTTAGTTTTTAGTCTTGCTGAAGGGTGCAGGGTTTGTGAGGGTGGCAGTGGGTCTGGCAGTTACTCTGCTAATTCCATGACCTGCACTAATGGCAGTGAATATTTCCTGCAGATTTGGCTGACTGCTGCGTACCAAGGTCTGAAAGCGGCTACGTTTTTTTGGCCTGGATCTGATGTAGCTGTTAATGGAACATTTCCAAACCTGTATGAAAAATACAATAGGTATGTAAATGAATATTAGACTATAACTATTACAATGGGACAGATGCCATAGAAAGCATAAAGGTTTTTTCTTGCTTTTCTAAACAACATACGACATGGAGAAAAATGAATCTGTGCTAAGTAGCTGAAGGCTAACTTTATGTGTGCCTCATGTTATTAAAGGTCCATGTGCTTATTGTTGGTCTACTTTAGTAATTGATACAGGGAATCTACTATGTAATGTAGTATGAGAACTTGTATTCAACCAGTTTGAACATCAAAAATACCCCAACCCCACTCCTAAACCAAAGCTTTTTCAAAACATAATACAGGAATGAAAACCTGCATGTGACTTTGCACCTTGAAGCCAATTATTTGCTTTGGATAAGAAACACAAGCAATACTGGAAGCTTTATTATAATCGTACTGTAATCAAGGGACCTTTAGATCAGGCCTTGAACTTCTTTAGAGCAATTAACATATGTGAACTTACATCCTGCTAAATAGTCCTTAATGAATTACTTTCTTTTACTGCTAAAAGACATGGATTTTTTTTTTTTGGTGATGTATGGCTAAAAGTTTTTAGCTCTTGAAAATACATGGTTAGCTGAGATTGTATTATTCTGATACAGCTCAATCCCATTTGAAGAAAGAGTGGTAACTGTCCTTCATTGGCTGCAGCTGCCTGAAGATGAAAGGTAGGTATACAATTGCAAGTATAAGTTCCAGTTTGAATGGAATGTCTTATTCATTATTCTGACAATGTTAGAATATTATTTAATTCCTGTTTCTATGATGGAAAGCTTTTTTTATTAAGTTGCATTTCTCTATTTCCCTTTAATGTGTTTTTACTCTGAATGACAGTGTTTTTTCCATTATTTAATCTCCATTGTTGAAATGTAATCTCTTCAAACTGTCTCAACATGTATGTAAAATATTACATTTTTGGTACTGTTTGATATAGACCACACTTTTACACTCTGTATTTAGAAGAACCAGATTCCTCGGGCCATAAGTTTGGACCAGTAAGCAGTGGAGTAAGTAGTTTTGTAGTTTCTTAATGTTTTTTTTTGGTTTGTTTGTTGTTATTTTTTTTAAAATCTTTGCTTGGGCTCTGTAATTTCCATAATTCATGTTAAATTAACAAAAATTGTGTGATGTTTGCTTATTAGTAAAAATATGAATAAACAGCCCATCCATAATTAACATTTATATAAAAGTATAGAATAAACAGCCTGTTTAGTATTTTTAATTTGGTTTAATTTAATTTTTAAATTACCAAAGCATCTTTGAGTATATCTTGTATGTTGTTTTGCCTGCTTCTACTAATGGTTTATGTTGATCTTTGGCAGGGGGAAGATGGGGACAAAAAATTTGTATACTTTCAATTTAGCAAGAATGGAGGTTTTCATAGTGATGTCCTAGTTTTGGTGGTTCAGTATTCATGTTCTATTTGCCATTCATTTCCCCCTAGTCTCTGTGCTAAGATTAGATGAATATTGGTCTTATCTCCCTGCAGTTATATTTTATGCCTTTTCTGAAAGCAGCAGATAAAAGGAACTTTTACCCCATCACAGTCTGTGATTTATTGTGTAAAAAAGAAATCTTTGGGACTGCTTGTGTTTTCAAAAGTACTAAATAGCTGTACTTTTTAACAAAGCAGAGTGAAAAATGAGAAGAAAAATCTTAGAAATTCAGGAACTTTGTAAAATTCTCCCATCTTGAATTGTCAGGAAGTTTGGGCATCATAATTAAGTGTTTAACTTCAGTCATGACAACAATAAAAAGCTCTTGCCAGTTTCTCTAGGGCCTCATTAAGGATGTAGCAGACATAATTGGAACTGCAGTATAGGGAACATGTTTAAATTGATTATCCTTTTCTTTGATTAATAAGGGAATCTAAAGTTCTGTATGTCAGAAATGCTCTGGGGAGAAAGATATTTGTATGTCGTTTCCACGAGAGCATCTTGTCTCTGTCCACACAAAGCAAGACAGTTTATACAAGTAGTTCAATGAGGTGATAGAACTACTTCATTTTAAAATACCATTTATTTTGTACTTAGCAAGTATTCAAAAGTAGCTCCAGTGCTGTTCCTGTGCAAGTGAGCTTGGATGCCAGACACCTGATCACGAAAAGTGCTACACTGCTAGCTCATTCTTTGGTGTTTTTTTTTTTTTTTTTTTTTTTTTTTTTTTTTTTTTTTTTTTTTTTTTTTTTTTTTTTTTTTTTTTTTTTTTNTTTTTTTTTTTTTTTTCTGTTGTTGTTTTTTTTTTCAATTTCTTTAAGCTAGATTGAAAGGATTTGAGACTGTCTTAGACAGTTTGCTCCACGGTCTCTCCCAAGAGGCATTTTGGAAAGGAAGAGTGCTGCAGGCTTGGCTTCCTCTATTCTATTCAGCACATCAGTATCTGCACACTTCGGTGTTCCCTCTTGTCCTTGATTGTTCCATTTGTAAATGCTTTTAAAAGCATCCTCAATGTCATGCTTTTAAACCACCTTCACTGGTTATGATCAAGGGTTGTATTTTTTTTTTTTTAAGCATCTGCAACTGAAATAACACACAAAAATGTGTAGCTGTGTCATAGTGCAGTGTGGAGTGCAGGAAAAAAATTGGACTAAGAGCTGTATAGTGTAGATATAGCCAGTCTTTTGTAGATGGAGATAACTGGTCAGTGCAGGTGATAAGCAGTCTACATGCTTTCATTTTTATTTAGCTGTATTTAACAGTATTTTTAAGACTTACTTTACATTCCTATTTTTGTCCTCTAGGTCATTATGGCATTACAGAGAGTGGACAACATAGTAGGGATGCTGATGGATGGTCTAAAGCAAATGAACTTGCATAAATGCCTGAATATTATTTTTGTGTCAGATCATGGTAAATTTGATTTTATGAAATATATCAGAACTTTGAAAAACTGTTTTTGTACAGTAATATCGTGAGTTTATACTTTTATGTTTCTGATAAAGTTAACAAAGCAACTAATACCTGTAAAATACGTTTTATATTATCAAGATGGTATAAGAGATAGCCAGCATAAGTGACAATCAGATTATTTTATGAGAGACTGAAGAAGTGGAGAATATAGGGGGAAATACATAATTTTCCTGGTTTAGTTCTAATTCCTTTTGTGAACATTACCAGATGATAAAAGAAATAGAATAAAAATTGAACTGTAAAAAGTAGATTTCATTTTATTCTGTCCGTTAACTACAATACATAGCAAGAGTTTGCAGATGGCTGAAGAACCATGTCTTTCTTTCAGTTATCAGTTTCCTTATCCATTATTAGGAGGCTATAAATATGAAACCTCGGTTTATTTCTCTACTAGCTTTTCTATATATATGGAATTATTTCTATAAGTTGTGATTTAATCAATTTTTTTTTCCTATGTCTTTTCCTGACAAGCAAAATATAAGCACACTTTCATGCAGCACAAAACTGCCTTGCAAAATGCATTGCCACAGGAAATGATCCAAGCAAAATATCTATCCAGGTTTAAAAAAATATTTATTAAATTAATGAGGAGTAAATCTGTCAAGAATTATTAAAAGTAAGAGTTCAAATGTAATATGCAACATGAAGTCCCTTTGGCTTCTGGAAGCTGATAAGGTGCACTGAGAGAAAGATCAGTTCATAATGGTGTGTTTATTGGACATTTCTCTTATGACAGACATGTTACTGAACACTATTAGGTTGGATACTGGGCTAAATGAATATTTGGTCTGACCCTTACTACTCCTCTTAGGCTTGTAAGATTTCTTTTCCCTTCAGAGAAGAAAATGGGTCTCTCCTCAATAGGAAAGTATTTTTCAGCTGAGGAAATACTTACTTGTGTTTATCTGGCTTTTTTTTTTTTTTTTTTTCCCTACACACACCTTGGATCAGATCTCTTAGGATTGCGGACAAAAAGACCAGTGAAATTACATTTCCTACTTCTACAACTGAAGTTACTTGTCTCCTTAGGAAGACAACTCTACATTGATGTACCCATTTTAAAATAAAATTTATTTCCTTTTACAGGGATGGAAGCAGGAAGCTGCAGAAAAACAGCATATCTGAACAACTATCTGGATGATGTTCAAGATTTCGTAGTTGTACCTGGTCCTGCAGCTCGCCTAAGACCTAATAATGTTCCAGATGAGTATTTCTCTTGTATGTAGTTGCTAAACTAACTTTTATTTAGTTATTTGTTTTTGTATGTTGTAAATACAAACTTAAACTCCACATATTCCATTAGTAAATGAATGCCAACTAGGGACAACATGGGTAATGATGAAGAGGAAATAGTGAGTAGTGCACCTGTGTTTTTAAAGACCATTTGACTTTTCAAGCCTGAAAGTATGTTTAAATCCTACAGATTGTTTTTGTTTGTTTGTTTTGGTTTTTTCGTTTGGGTTTTTGTTGTTGTTGTTGTTATGGGCTGCTTCAGTGTGACCCAACTGCAAATACCTCGTACCCTGTGAATGCTGTTCCTTTGAATAAGGTCGTTGGTGCTCAAGGCAGTCCAAAAATCCTCATGTCTCATCTCATTTCCTGATTTGCTAGTTTGTGTATAAATTTGCAGTATTTATCTTAATGGAATGCTAGATTGATATCATAGCTTACATGTTATTTTGAATATTATATTTCATAGTTATAAAAAAATGGCCTAATGGCCTGACAGCAGTTGAGTAAACTGCAAATAAACATACATGAGACAATAAAACTGAGTGAAATCAATGAATGCTTACAAATTTTAAACTTTGATTCATTAAGCAGTCTCATTTTAGGTGAACATTTAATGCCTGCAATTTTTGGTACTTAGGAATCTTGACTACAAGAGGTTCCTTTATTTTTCATAGTATTTTTTGGATTTTTTTTTTCCTGTCTAGATTATTGTTCTCTGTACTGTTTAAAACTTGCAGGCCTCAACCCCAGTGACTTTAAGTCCTGTTTACTTCACTATTTGATGCTATTCTAAACTGTTTAAAATGTTTACTCAGAGAATGTGGGAGTCAAGTTCAGTTTCAGGTTCTCCCTGGAGATGCAAATTCCAGAAGAAGAAAAGTAGCTTGTCTCCTGCTTTTGGCACGTTCATTGTTTTAATGAAGTAGCATAACTGTCTTTGTAGCACTGCATATATCCACGCAGGAATTATGAATGGCTCTCTTGACAGGGTAATCCTGTATGTGCTTTAGTCAAGTGTTGGGTATCAGACTCAGGACAGGGTAACTGTGTGAATTGTAGTGGGCCTGTGTTATACAAAATGTCAAAGTACATGATGTAATATTCCTTTTTGGCTTGAGTCTAAGGATCTGAATCTTAGCCAGCTGGCACTTGTCTGTCTTTCTAAGGATGCTTGCCAGATAGAACTGCTGTCCTGATAGTTGCATTTGTTTCTTTTTCTTTTTAAGTGTATTAGCAGGCAGGAAAAAATCCAACTTGATTAACACAGCATTTAGTTGCCTCTTTTGTAAAAACTTGCCTCTTAGTTTATTCTAATATTCTGTGGCTAATATAGTTTAACATGTAAGTAATAATATTAATTGAAGTTTAATACACTTTAACATTTGAAGATGTAAATGAGCAATCAAAAGAAGAGAGGCTGAACTAAAATTTCATAAAAGTGATAGTTTGACTGTTTAGTGATTATTTTGCTCTATATGGTTTTCATGCTGGAAAAATATTCTGAAACTAAGTTATTTATATTACATGATGGGAATGCTTTCATTTTACATCTGATTTTTTTTGACTTAGGTGACTAATACTTACATATGATTCTTCCAGTTAATTATGAAGGCATTGTCAGAAACCTCACGGTAGGTGTTGTCTTATCTGTTGTTCTAGTTTAATTTCTATTGACATTTACAGGTATTTTATAGTGTCAGCTGTTTGCTGGGTTATTTACCTAGCTTCTGGACTTTGCATCCATGACAGAACATGAGGACATTAATCTTAAGCTGCACCAGGGGAAATTTAATTTGGACATCTGGAAGAATTTCTTCACAGAAAGGGTGATTAGAAACTGGATGGATGTTGTGAAGTCACTGTCCCTGGAGGTATTTAGGAAAGACTGGATGTGGCACTTAGCGCCATGGTCTAGTTAACATGGTGATGTTTGATCATAAGTTGGACTCCATGGCCTCAGATGTCTTTTCCAATCTAATTGACTCTGTGTGTGATTCTGTGTGACCTTCCATAAGCTATTTGGTTAAGAACAACAACAAAAGTAGTTCCACACAGGGGAAGATCAAAATTGACAAAGGTGACACATGGCTATTGGGTTGTGCATTAACTAAGGCTTTGTGCTCATGTCTTTTCACTAACTGTATCATGTTGTGCTTCAAACTGGTGAAATTGCATATCTGGACCTACTAGCTGAGGAGCCAAGTAAGGGTAAAGTTCAGCTTTATTGTCAGGACACGTGTAAGGTTTTCTTGTTCACACCTTTTTGATAAACAGCTTCGAGATAGT
>VXAU01005529.1:433769-636669 GCA_013399695.1 Formicarius rufipectus | reverse complement strand
AACCACCTCTGGCACCACGGCTGCCCCCATTACCACAGCAATATCCAAAGAACCCACAACCGNACCACAGGCACATCCAAGGAACCCACGACCCCCATCGCCACCACCACCACCAGGACCTCTCCCCCTCAGACCGAAGGCACCACCATCATCATCTCACCCACACCATCTGTGCCCACACCAGTCACTAGCACTGCCAGCACCTCCAGCACCACAGCGCCCTCAGCCACAACTTCTCAAGGACAAACCTCCACCATTGCAACCCAGTCTGCAACATCACCCACTACTGCGTCCACCACTCTGGAACCAAAAATACAAACCACCTCTGGCACCACGGCTGTCCCCACTACCACAGGCACATCCAAGGAACCCACGACCCCCATCGCCACCACCACCACCAGGACCTCTCCCCCTCAGACCGAAGGCACCACCATCATCATCTCACCCACACCATCTGTGCCCACACCAGTCACTAGCACTGCCAGCACCTCCAGCACCACAGCTGCCAGCACCACAACACCCTCAGCCACAACTGCTCCAGGACAAACCTCCACCATTGCAACCCAGTCTGCAACATCACCCACTACTGCGTCCACCACTCTGGAACCAAAAATACAAACCACCTCTGGCACCACGGCTGTCCCCACTACCACTGTTCCTCAGTCTGGAACCAGAACTACGATAGGTGAGATAGAAACTGTTACATGTTCTGTTTCTTCTTCTGTAGAAAATTTTGCTACCATTGTTTTTCCCACAGCTCTAAATCCCAGAGTAACTTCAGTTATGTCATTGTCTACCTCTTTAATGTTAAAATTCAGGTTTTTCTTGAGAACAATAGTCATATCACTATGTTCTGTGATTGTTGCCACTAAATGAAGCTGTAATTGTATGTTTCCATCAGCATCTCTTTTTTTTTCAAGCTCATAAAACAATTTTAATCCATCTGCCACTCATATAGTTAGTTGACTCGGTTAGCTTAGTGGCACTAATCCTTAGTTCAACAGAGAAAGTGACTGCACTGAGTCCTTTGAAAACTTCAGAGCTGAATGTGTGCAGGCTCCAGTGTTCACACAGGTCATCAGAAGGCTAAGCCATGGACTTGCAAGTAAGAAAGGAATTTTACTGTGGGAACAATACACAGCTGCCAGAACTCACAGCTAGGTGGGAAAATGCACAGACACAGGCTGCATGTCCCTCTTGGCTACATATATTGAAGGGCTTTAGACATGTACTGTCCTGCCTTCTGAGCCATTCCCTTTTCCTCCTTCTCTCCCCTTCCCCCACCTGTGAGACAAGGAATGCTTTGTTTCTGATAAGAGTCTTCTTGTCTTATCTAGCTTAGCCAGAAACAGGTCTGAGGGAAAGACAAAGAGTGGTTGGTCTCCCACATTCTCTCAGTGTATGTTTCTTTCAGCCAGGATGGGTTTCTTGAGCAAAGTGAAATGTCCAAGCCATTTACCTCCTCAATCATTTCTTGTGTAGAGCTCCCTCAACCTCAACAACTTCATAAGATGTGCCAAGTGCCCCATGATATTCAATGTATAACTAAAAATGTCCACGATCCCCATTTACAAATAATTCAAATAATTGAACAAAAACTTTCACTTGATTTACCAGAATGTTGAAAAGACCTCTTGAATATATTAAAATTATTATATCAAAATCCTCTTCTGCAAATTAAATTGCTACTTGTGTTCAACAGTTGTTACAACTGGTACATCACAATCAAGTCATGTTACAACAAGCACTTCTGCAATCTTCAGTTCTTCTGCCAGCACATCTGTGACAACAGAATCCAGTACCTACATTACATCCAACAGAATAACTCCATGCTTTTGTCACGTGTTTGATACTTTATTTTCTCCTGGTAAGTGTCTTATTTTCTGATTATAAAAAATTTCATAAGCAATATAAGACACTTAAGACACTATTCAGTCTGAAAGGTAACCACTCAAAATCATCTAAAACCAGAATGTTTTATAGATGAGCACACTTTCTCTTTTCACAGTATTTTCTTGGTTTGTCTATCTAAGTATATTCATTGATCCTGTAATTTCTCCTCTAATTTTCATCTGCAGGGGAAGTGGTATACAATAGAACAGATCGAGCTGGCTGTAATTTTTATGCACTTTGCAGCAAGGAATGTGAAATTGAGCCATTCCAGGGGCCATGTCCTTTGACAACTCCCGTCCCTTCAGTTGCCTCAACAACTACAACAGGAGGCACCTCATCCACAGATCATGTATTGTCTTCTGCCTCACCAACAACAGCAACATCCCTTACAACTTCAGTAGAAAGAAACTGTACTGATGTCAATCCTCCACGAAAGGTAGTTCCCCTCTTTACTTTCTAATATACCACTGTTGCAAAGCCAGCCCATTTTCTGTCCACTAATAGCCAGTTCAAATCAACCTCCATGTATTTCAATAAGGAAGTTGGTTGTGTAACAAATGATCTCATACCATACAATTCCTTAACCTGGCATTACTAGGCTTTTAAGTAATCTGTAGGTGGAAAAACTCACCAAGACCATTGCAGAGACTTTTGATTTTAATAAAAGACATTTTAATGTCATAGAAATAAGCAGACTAGGTATGAAAAGTAAAATATAATTATTTTTATGCAGAAGAAAATTCTGTGATTGTTCTTAGCATTCCTGCTCTTAAATAGTAAGCTAAGAAAACTCTAATATGAACTTCCCATCAATTTTGATAGTCTATTTTCAGCTGAAACAAAACAACTAGGGTAAAAGAGCATTTAAGAATAAATAATTTACATATTTTCAGCCTGGAGAGAACTGGATAAGTGAATGCCAAGAGTGTGTCTGCGACTCTCTCACTGCTACTGTGCAATGCCAGCCACTTCCATGCCAAACTGAGAAAACAGTTTGTGACCTAGGATTTGTTTCCATGGTTGCACTACCACAAAAAGACCCATGTTGTCCTGAATTTAAATGCCGTAAGTATTAAAAACACATATATAAATCCCCCAGGACACACTCCAATAAATTAAATTTGCACTTCTGTTAATACCTAAGGAAGTTCTTCATGTCTCATAGTAACAGCAAAACTTTGAGTTGTTCTCAGTGAACTCCATCAGTTTTCAGCTAAATGTGCATTAGATCTTTATTTAAAAACAAAATGTTATTTTCAATTAACTTTGATGAAAGAATGGGCGGGATAGCAGGATATTACTTTGAAGCTTCATGAGGCCTATATAGCTCAATATCTGTATCTGTAATCACAAATGTTGTCAATGCATTCTTTTAAATGCTATTAATGTAACATCGAAGCACATTAACATTAGCCTAATTGTAGCTAAACTAAGATGCATAAACATAAGACAGCAAGAAGCTGAACTTAAAGTTAACTCCAAGAGCAAATAATAGGAAACAATAACACAAAGTGAATTGTTAAAAGTAACCGAATTGTCAATGTCTGAAAAAAAATTATATCTAAAATGTAATTGTATGCTCACAAAAATTTTAAAATCCTACAGTTCTATATTTATTTTTGTATTTAAATTTTAAATACATATATTTGTGCAGAAGAATAAAAAGAAAAAAAATGTACCCATAAATTAAGCCTGAAATAAGAAAGTCAAAACAAAGGAACAGGCAAGTTTGAAGTAATTCTGTGAAAGATATGAATGGGTTCTGCTGTGTTATCAAATTTATATTACCACAGTAGGAATACCTTTTTCCACACAGAGTCCATATTTCATCCAAGCCATGTTCTGAGGTCATAAACAATCAGTAACTAAAGTACCTTTGAATATTATTGGACTTGTAGGTTTGAAAGAGGAAACAACTAATTTAATTTGACATGAACCTGATATTCAAAGGGCACAAAAAGGATCTTTCATGCATAACTCAAGTTTGAAGATAGTCCTCACCAGCTCTTCCAGCTAATTTAAATGCTGAAACTTTACTTAAATGTCCAGCTATACTACATGTGAGGTCTAAGCATATAAGAGGGTATTGAATTCAAGTTTTCCATATACTGTGTTACTAACAAAACTTGATAACATCGTGACTTCTAAGGAAGCCTCACAATTTCAGTTTACTCTGGAATTAATTTTTTTGTTTTGTTTTTCAGAACCAATACCTGATGTCTGTGTGATTAATGGTACATTGTACACGGTGAGAATGTTATAGTACTATATTGCTGGAAGTGAAAAGTACATCCTTTCTACCAAAATAAGACTTTGAGAAAGTTCTTTTCCCAGTACATATGGGATTTTTGTCTCTAGCCTTTAATAGGAAGTTGTTTAGTTTTGCAATGTAAAAAAAATTTTTGGCACAGAAATGTTCCTCAACAGGTAGCATAAAACCATTTTTTAGCATTATACTTGCCTTTTAAGCTCCTTCCCACTTCTGGAATTAATGAGTTTCCCAAACAATCTGATGAATAGCCAAAATTCAATCTCTCTTTGAAATAAGCACAGAGAACCTTAAAAAACAAACAAACAAACAAACAAACAGAAAACCCAAATAAACAAAACCCTAGCATTTTTGCTTTAACTGATAAATAAAACTTTTTTGCTAAAATTGGTACTTAGCTAATTAACTAAAAATTTAAACATTTAGCACTGGAGCCTTTGGGGACACATTCCAAAAAGACTGAAATCCTTGTGTAAATTTATATCTCGGCTTATGTATGTGCTTATTTTAATCTCCATTTTAAAATTACAGTCGTTTTACAGCCACTGAACATGACTTATAGAGAAAAATATTCTTAAATGGAGCATTTAAAAGCTGGTAAAATACTGGGACAGTATAAACTAGTCTTAACTTCATTTTATTGATTTACTTTTCCCTTTTACATTACTTCATTTAGTTTCCTCTTAATGTGTGCTTTCCTGTAAGGAATGAAACCGAATGATTCTGTTCAAAGAGAGCTGAAGAACTCAGTCACACTTGAATTTCAGCTACCTTAATGGTTCTCAGGAATGCTTTCAACTCTACCTATACATTATATGAAAACTGTTGCCACTTGAATGGTTTTTGAGTTCTTTTATTTCTTCCAGGTTGGAAAGTCAGTAGTAATCGATTCATGCAAGAAATGTACCTGCAGTCCTGAGAAAGATCCAAAGACTAATGCAAACATTGTGCATTGTGAGACAGTTCAGTGTGAAACATCTTGCCCACTGGTGAGTTCAGATTCTCTAGGCTGCCTAGTCAGCCCTCAGTTACAGCAAGACTAGAACTCTCCATCACCAAGTCAACATAATTTCTTCTTCATCTCCTTATGAGTAGGGTTATCAGTATATGACCGAGGAAGGAGAGTGCTGCGGGAAGTGTATCGAAGTAGCTTGCAAAGTCAAACTAAGTAACAACACTGTTCACGTGCTCAATGTAAGTATTCCTTTCAATTTCAATCTCTGTTAGCCAATATAAGAGTCAATTCATGTCCTTTACTAGTAAAAATATAATCCTGAAATTACTCTGAAAACAACATATCAGCTTTCTGAAATGAACACTTACTTGGAACAAGACTCTTGGCATGTGTGTTTAAGGGGGCAATGGCTTCTAATTTGGGGTCTGAGTGATCAGATCCAGGATTTAAACTTTCAAGATAGCTACAATTTGCAGAATTTAATTTTTGTCACTTGAAAGAAGTTCAGGAGAATCTGAGAATCTTTGAGGCATGAGAACTTAATTAGCTCTGTCATACTTGATCACAATGAAAAAAAATAACTTTTGCTTTTCTTATAAAATCTTAGGTTAATGAGATCCTGCCACTGGACCAATGCAGCCATTACAAATGTGAAAAACTTGAAGATCAGTTTGTTGCTGTCCAAACTAAAAAAGTATGCCCCGAGTACGAACCTGGAGAGTGTGATCCTGTAAGTCTTAATCAATTCTTCATTGATGGAATGCATTTTAAAAGAACAAGGAAGGACAAGGAAGAATACAATAAATCAGTTTCACTAAAGTTGCAGGAATGCCTTAAGAATGAAATTAGTCTAGATATAAGATTAGTAATAAGAAAAGCTTAGTATTTTTTATGAGGCTACAAGGATTCAAGACTTCTATGGTGAGGACAGCAAGTCATTCATTGTTTCATTTAGTAGTCATCATAGAGGAGCCTTCTGCCCAGTATCAGCACTACTAACCCATATTCTTTCTCATCATGGCCATCTGTGCACTAATACTAATCCTCCATTACTTTTAAAAGGAGGAAACAGAGACTACTCCTGGTGGCTGCTGCAAAATATGTAAACGTAAGTAATGCTGTGTTTACGTGTTCTACTTGAAGAGGATTGTGTTCAACTTTTATCTTTGAGTGGAAGGGAGGATTCTTCATTCCCCATTTTTTCATATTCTATATATGAAGACCCTGTGTTTCACTATTTATTCAAAAGGAAAATGCATATTTGTTTTCCTGATACTTAATATCACAAATAAAACCAGCAATACTCAGGCCTCTGCACTATCTTCCAAAGACATTTTAGAGCTGAAATCAAAGAATAACCTGAAAATTCCAGATACATTACACAGTGCCCACCCCCCACACCATCATATAGTGCATTCTCCCTAATCAGACATCATGTGCTTTGAAACTGTTTAACATTCCTTCAGTTCTGAACTAGAGATTTGATATATACTTCCCCTTCCTCTTTTTATGAAGCTACGAAGTGCAAGCCTTACAGCAAGAAAACTGTGATCCGCCATGCTGACTGTGAGTCTTCTGAACCTGTTGAGCTGTCCTACTGTGAAGGAACTTGTCCAGGCTCCTCAGTGTAAGTTCTAAAAATTAACCTACCATCTCTATGGCTTCCTTTATACTTCATTTTTACTGGTCTCACGCATTAATCAATCATCCAGGGGTACTGAAGGAACTGGAGAAAGTTCTCAACAAGTCCATTTAAATCATTTGTCAGCAGTCCTGGTTAACCATGTTGATCCCAGGTGATGGCAGGTTAGCAAATGTGATGCCAGTCTACAGGAAGGGTCAGATGAAGGATCCAGGGAACTACAGGCTTATCAGCCTGACCTTGGTGGCAAGGAAAGGTCGTGGAGCAGTGTGATGACCCTAGCCAGCACAGGTTTGTGAAAGGCAGATCCTGCTTGACCAACCTGATCTTCTATGGCTGCAGATATTGTCTACCTGGACTTTCATAGACTGAAGAGGCTGGCAAGCCATGGCTTGAATGGGTGCACTGTTCACTGAGTAAAAGACTGGCTAGATGGCCAGGCCCAGAGAGTGGTGGTGAATAGAGTGACATCCAGGTGGTGGCCAGTCACTTCTAGTGTTCCAAAAGGCTCAGTGTTGGGTCCAGTCCTGTTTAATATCCCTATCAATGATCTGGATAAGGACACTGAAGGCACCCTCAGTCAGTTTGCAGGTGACAGCAAGTTGGGTGCGACTGTTAAATCTGCAGGAAGGTTCTCTCCAGAGGAATTGGGACACATTGGATAGATCGGCCAAACGGAAGTGGATGAGGTTCAACAAGGCCCAATGCCAGGTCCTGCACTTGGGTCACAACAATCCTATGCAGCGTTACAGGTTCAGGGAAGAGTGCCTGGAAAGTTGACTGGTGGAAAAGAACATGGGGTACAGGTCAGCAGTCAGCGGAACATGAGCAAGCAGTGTGCCCAGGTGGCCACAAAGGCCAATGGCATCCTGGTTTGGTTCAGAAATAGTGTGGCCAAAAGGACTAGGAAAATGATTTTCCCCCATACTAGGCACTGGTGAGGCCACAGCTCAAGTCCTGTGTCCAGTTCTGGGCCCATCACTACAAGAAAGACATTGAGGTGCTGGAGCGAGTCCAGAGAAAGGCAGCAGAGATGGAGAAGGGCCTGGAGCACAAGTCTTACAACAAGCAGCTGAAGGACCTGGAGTTGTTTAGAATGGAGACAAGGAGGCTCAGGGAAGGCCTTATGACTCTCTACAACTACCTGAAAAGAGGTTGTAGTGAGGTGGGGATTGATCTCCCAGCTAACAAGTGAAAGGACAGGTGGAATGGCTTCAAGTTGCACCAGGGCAGCTTTCGATTGGATATTAGGAAATATTTCTTCACTGAAAGGGTTATCAAACATCAGAACCTGCTGCCCACTGAAGTGGTAGGGTCACCATCCTTGGAGTTACTTAAAAGACATGCAGATGTGGCACTAGGGACATGGTTTAGTGGTGGACTTAGCAATGCTGGGTTAGTGACTGGACTCCAGCTGAAACACCTGTTCTAATCTACATGATTCTATGATCACGGAACAGCAACAAAGTTAATGTGTTTATATGATCCCATTGAACTGAATCAGATTCAGCGGAAGCCAGAACAGTTTCACTATTGAGGAGAAGTAATTAACACAATATTCTTAAGCACATCTGGGAGGGAGGAAAAGAGGATGTAAAAATCCCCAAAACAAACACAAAACAAAAGTCACTGAGCAGGTTGTGTGTGTCAGTTTTTAATGAGATGTACCTTTTTTCCTGGTGGAACACAGGTATTCTCTTGAAGCAAACCAGATGCAACACAAGTGTAGCTGCTGCCAGGAGCTGAGCACCCAAATGAGAGACGTGACCCTGACTTGTCAAAATGGAACAAGCATAAATTATAATTATGTATACGTGGAAAAATGCCAGTGCACGAATGCTTGCTCTTCACAAACCCCTGAAGTACATAACTCCCAAATACAACAGTTGGAAGGATTTGGCTCCCAATTGCAACAGGCTGCAGCATTTGGTTCCCAATGGCAAATCAGCAGAAGTACTAAGATATGATCATTGGAAAAAGCAAGCAGAGATCCTAGGGAAGCTGGAATCATGTCTTCCCCAGAATAACTTGTGCTTCTTCTTTAATATATCTTACGTCAACTTTTGTTATCACCTTTTCTCATTTCTTACTTGGAAAAAAAATAAAAAGTCAACTAATTAAATTGTAGTGTTCGGGCTTTTTTAAGTAATACAGTATTGAAGGGTAAAAACAGGTGACTGTGTAAAATACCTCGTGTAAATTACAGAAATATGCAAACTCATTTCTACTTGATCACAAAATGGTTATTTTCCAAAAAAAAGGATTAAGGGATCTCTAAAAAAAATAAAACCAGAAAACACTGCAGCTACATTGTACTTCTTGTGCCTAGTGAAAGCTGTATTTCATAACATTTTTATAGAAGTAATAGTCCTAATACATCACAGTGACACAGCTGTTTTATTTGATCGATAAAAGTTTCAGTTTCAGTGATTGTCTGATACCCATCTTCATTATCTAAATGATAGAGAGTCCAATGGCATCAGGAAGTTTTCTAACACAGGTGGGTATATTCTCTAGTAGCCTTTGGGAACAAAGGCTCTCTCAAAGCCCTTTTCCTGTATGAGGTAAAATTCACTCAGACAGGTCTAAACAGCAACTTCCACTGGCATAAAAGGTACAATGATGAAAAAAACCCCTCTCATTTGCTCACTGTGTTCCATTTGCCAAGACAGTTAGATAGAAGGCAGGGGATAGTTCATTTTTACTGTAATAAATAAAGAGTTCCACAAGACAACTACTAAAAAAAAAGAGGAAAGGAAAACTGTATTCATCACTATCATTTCATGCTTAGATTAAAAGGTATTTGACTGTAGAAGCAGCATTTGCTCCTTCAGCTGAAGAAACAAATATATATACAAATGAAAGCCCTAATTAGTTGACCAATACTAAAGTTGAAGTGAATGAACTTAGTAGAAAGAGAAAATTCTTCTGCCTATAATTCTAACAATATGCACAAGTAAATTCAGGATATAGTTTTAAACTGTGTGTTTGTTTCCTGTGCTATCCAAAAGATTTTGAATGGATTTACATTTGTGAGTGGCTGCATTTTCCCCACAGTAGTTCTCCATGTTTACCCAAACTTCTGGGAACATTTACCTTATCAGTAGCTGTTATAATACAAAGCCTGAAATCTGCTGTGAAGGCTTGGCTGAATAACAGAAGAGGACTTGTTTGATCAAATAATTGCACATTTTATACATGCTTACTTAAAAGTGAAATTCAATCCCTGAATGAAATCAGTAGAGCCCTATCTATTAGTCTTTACAGGCATGACCTGATACCATAACTAGGACTAACCAGAGGGGGGGAAGCAGACTAAAGTGGAAAGGCTTGCATTAAGCCTTGCAGGGTATGATCAGTCATCAGAGAACGATTAATTATATTAGCACATAAAAGTATTTTTTAATTTTAAATTTCCAAATTATAGATGATGTAGTGGCTATTTCTCAAAACTGAACATCACATTATTTTCAGGTAGCTGATGAGTTTAATTGGAAGATACTACTGCAATCCTCAGTCATCACTGCATTCATTATAAACAAATAATTCAGCACCATAACTTACCATTTAGAAAAAATAATCTTGATTAGTGCGATTTTGGGGGATTGGGTTGTTTGCTTTGTTTGGGTTCTTTTTCCTTTGAAAACCAGCCCACTGTAAAATGCTAGAAACCACAGAATTTTCTCTGTTCTCAAAATACAGCTTCCTTTTTAAGAAAATCTATTTTTGCACTTTTTTTCTCTCCAGCCTACACAGAAAAAAACGCAGGGGATTTGTGCTTTGAGTAAACAGGAATCTGGAGAAAACTATCATTTCAATTTCTCTTTGGAGCAAAAGCTATACTGCCATTTTAAGTGCAAGGAATCAATAGTAATTACACGAAAGCAAAGAAATTAGTTAAATAGGAAAACATGAAGACATACATTTGTTTGATATCAAGAAGATACCATTTATGTTAAAATATGTCTAGTTATTGTATATTATATCAAGCTATTTTAACTTGAAATTATAAAATGCACACGTCTTCATTTTATAAGAAAATTTTCAACTATGTTAAATATACAATCATAGCATCAAAAAAATTCCAGTTACACAACTACAAATTAACAATATTTAAAACAACAGTATATAAAATTAATCCTTAATGTTTCCCTGTCATTTCTACAGAGTATCAATAAAATCAGAAAGTGCTTATATCCTATATTTACCATAATCAAATAGACTGATGTTTCACTAAATTTCATTACAGAAAAGTATTCACCTGTATCAAGAAACAAAAAGCTCCTTTTTCTATTCCATTAAGTAGACAACTGCAGGGCCTACTGCATTAGGGAATGTTACATAGCAATATTTATATATACAATGGAACTAGGCAGGTAGTGATTTTCTTGATTTGTTGACCTAATGCCTTTTAAAGAAATCCATCAACCATACTAAGAATCTTATTAAATTGCTTATTATTGTGCACTGAATCAAATGTCCCGTTGCAAATAAAACACCTGACAGGTTTTATTGTCTGATGATCTTAAATAGCATCAATATGAAGGTTATGCTGCTGTCCTGTAAGTCAGTGGATCTGTGGAACTGCAATACTTAACCACATGAGAAACATTTGTTAAGTTTTAAATTAATACCAATAATATACACCCTGACTTCATTAGCTCATCAGTTGGAGGACAGAATTTAGATATCAGTGAACAAACTAAACAGGGTGAGATACCTGTACTACATTCACAAGCAGGGCTCTTTACCTTCCCATCCTAAGTATGATCTGTGCTTGCTCTAGCCTTTCCAAACAAAATACCAACAACATTCAAAAAGGTAGTGGACTGGAAATATGCCAAATAGACTAAATGTAATTTGAAAGACTAAATGAAATCAATTATTCCATTAACTGAGAAAGAATAGCTCCAAATTATTTTGGTTAAAAAGAACAGTAGGGCCCTGTTTATCAGATCTTTCTCTAAGTCTTGAGCACATTTTAAAAATACTGCATTATATAGAAATGCTAAGCAAGATAAATACTTCTCCCTTTACATAATTTCTATTTCTTTCCCCTCCAGTGCAACTTTTCCTGTTTCTTCTTTTGTTACAGCACCAACAGGCAGTGACTAAAGGAGATATTTTGTTGACTTTGACTTTTATTCACCTGCCTTCCTTCTCCTTTCTTCTACTGATATTTGATAGCACTCCCTGTAACTTTGTCTAAGGAGTTTGATGTTCATTCATGTCACCTACTTGTCCCCCAACAAACATATGGAGTTACTGCATTGTTAGTTTTACCACTGCACACAGTGCAACTCCACCTGCTGAGAGAGCAGAGATTCTATTCTCTAACATGCAACATGCTTCTCAGCAATGAGTTATACCAAAACGTTCTTATGGATACTCCACATTTCCTGTTTTCACACTTTCAGTTCCTAAGCCTCAAGACTATGTTACCAACACAATAAATCACTGATTTGGGTTATTAGGCTTGCCAAGTACTACACCAGTAACCAACAGAAGTATACAAAGTTCACTTCTGTAATCCTGATAATGAGGTATGTGCAAAGGGGATTGACTGATGGATGAGCATCATACAGAGCCCTGACATTTTCATGATTTTTGGGGGTCCAGAACATTATCATGAGTTATCGACAAATTAAAGAATTCCTCCTTTCTACAAGGTGTCAGAAGGGACCATTGAAACCTGGTATGCTGATCTTTAAAAGACCAACATTCTCCATTTGCTTTTGTTAGAAAAATCACGGATGCATAATTTTCAGAATCTGAAAATTAAGATACTGCAGACCTTCAATCTGGTTTTACTTATTCTTCTTTCTAAAGCCCCATCCTTTTGCTTTCTAGAGAAGTGAAAGATTCTTAATTGGATGTTGTTTTCAGTAGTGCATAAGCATACCCCATCCAACTCAGCTCTCATAATAGCACAAAGAAAAGTATATTTATGCAAAACAAAAAAGTGACAATCGAAGGGGAAAAAAAAAAAAAAAAAAAAGTTGTGTTCGAACATGTAACACCACAGCAACTTTTGCGGCTGTCTATACAGATACTCACAACATAGTACTTCTGATCACATTGTTTCCCAACAGCTGACTATACACAACACTAATTATGCAGCCCTGATTCTCCCAGCTGCTTTAACTCTTTTTTATCCATTTGGGGGGACCAATATAAAAGAATGCAGGTTCTCTAGCCCCTTGTACCCTAGTTTGTATCTATAACCAGGATTACTCCATCCCAGACGGACAATCTTGAACTCGTTCTTGTTAAAATTTCCTACCCTTGATGACTGCCCAGCTTTCTAGTCTATTCGGACCTCCATAAGGCCTCTCTACTCTCAAGTGAGCCCACAGTTCCTCCTAATTTAGTATCATCAGCAAACCTACTTAATACACTTTTGAATTCTGCATCCAGACCATTTACAAAAGCATTTAAGTGTGATGACCCTAAAACTGAGCTTTGGGTAGCCCCAGTGGTGACTGGTTACCAGTCTGATGCAGCCCTATTTGCTGTAACTCTGAGCTTGAACCATCAGACAACTGACACCCCCTTGTGCTGTGGATTTTTTCAAGCTGTATGTTGGATATTTTGTTCTCAAGGATGCTCTAGGACAGCTTTTGACACTGACTCAAAGTTCAAAACTACTACTGGTTTCCCTTGGCCAACTAGATGGGTGGCTTGTAGTGGTTTGTAGGCCTTCCCTAGAAACCGGGGGCAAAACTAAGGAAGTATTCAATCTCATTTCCTTATGTAATCAGGTAAAAGACAGAGAGGGAGGTTTCTTTTCCCCTTCTTTTTCTCTTCTCTCCCTTGTTGGGTGAGCACGGAGCCAGCAGCTCTGTGTTTAAGCCTTGCTTATTTCTATGAGTTAAGGCCTGGCTGAAGGCTGTTGTCTATGTCAGCAGAGAAAGAAAGGAACTCACTTCTCCTAAGGGAAGTTGGTGAGATCTTATTGTGCTACTTGTTCTATTGAGCTAATTCCTGGGATTCAATTCTGTGGGTCTGTTTTGTTTTTACCCTTTTGATCCTTTCCCCTTCCCCTTTTCCCCTTTTTTCCCTTTTGGGATTGAGATTGCTTGGAATTCTTGTGCATATGTACATAGTGTTTAGTTGTATATACATGAAATATGTGTGAATATATATATATTCTTTTACTACAATTTTTCTTTCTTGCTACTTTTTTTTCCTTTTCTGGGAGGGGGGTTGGAGGAGCTGACCAGCTCACTGTGTTTGGCAGGAAGCCAAGCCAAACTTACGCAATGGGTGATCTTGTCATGAAAGGAAAATAAGTCAGTCAAGCAGGACTTTCCTCTCATGAACCTATGTTGACTATGACCAAATGACTTCATGGTTTCTAAAGTGTTTTTCAGTAGCTCATTCAGTAGCCTTCTCCATAATTTTGACTAGCACCAAAGTGAGGCTGACAGGTCTGTAATTACCAGGGTCTTCTTTCTTTGCCAGCTTCAAGTAGACTGGGACCTCCTCCAGACTCCCAAGACCATTGAAAAATAATGCAGTGGTTCCATGATAAGACATTTCAGGACCCTGGGATGAATCTCATTAGGTCCCACAGATTGACACACACCGAGTTGGAGCTGCAAGTCTCGAACAAGTTCAGTTGACTGGAAGCTTATCACACCCCCCAGCCACAGTGTCCGAATGCAGGGCTCCAGGGGTGACAGAATCAAAGATGACATTAAGTGTTTATGTCCCTATTTGTGAGGTAACTGACCTATCAAGCAATAGACCAACATCATCATCTCAGATGCTCCTCTTTTGCTGTTTAGGCATTTAAAAAAACTATTCTTCTTGTCCTTCACAGTGCTGGCCAGCTTGAACTCTAATTGAGCTCTGGATTCGTGAATTGTCACCCTAGAGTGGTGTCAAGCTCCTGAATCTAATCCATAAAAAACATCACAGCACAGATATGGAAGATAACCTCAGTGTACCTTTTGACTCACTGAAGCTATTTTATAATGGGAGGTAATTTTAAAATAAATTGACTCATCCTTCATGCTCTTTCAATGATAAATGCATTAAACATATAAAAGCTGTCCATTTGTGTCTGGTCTGTCTCACCCACCAGGGCAGTACACATAGTGTTTTAAAAATATGCTTTACGTGAACTCCTTGAATACTCAAAACAGGAGTACTTTCATAGTTCTCCCACAAAAGGAATTACACAATCTTATTACAAATAAAAACTATTTCAATCTACTTGCTTTCCATAAATTCCCTTCTCCCATCTACATGCAAATTTTCCTTAAAAACTTATGGTATAACACAAGTATAGTCTATCTATTCTTACAAAATTAATTCTGCTTTTTGGCAAGACGCTTCTAAAATATACTGCTGTATGAAAATAGATCAACTTTCATTTCTAACTGAGCTTCCTGAAGATCTAGAAGACAAAGCTCAAGTCTCCAGTAGGTTACAACTTAAAACTGCAGAGCAGATTGCTAAAATGGGGTTTCATTTTTCTAGTTTTCCTAAGACAATACATCTATTTGCATTTCTTCCTAGCGACCCTACTCTCACTGATGTTCTGAAATGTTTTAACAATTCAAACTACACTGACTTATCTTTACACCCACACACACCATCGCTGGTTAATTATCATTGAAATGAAAAAGCTAACAAACATCTAAAATGCTAAGTAGATGCTTCCACAGCCACAAGAATATCGTTTAAAGTAAACTAGTTCTCACTCTTTCTCATCTCTCACAGTAAAATGGAGAAATGTGAAAGCAAACTCAAAGCTTTACAAGAAAAACTGGGATAGAAACTCACACTCAAAAGCTAAAAGAAAGCATAATTTGAACACAATTCTATTTCATAGTACATTCTCTATACATTAAGGAACTAGATTGAAAAAAAAAATCTGTTGTGAAAGATTCCTCTCAGCTACCATTTGTTTAAAAATATTAACTCCTGATTAAAAATGCACTACTAAATTGACATTAGCTTGATACTGCATTAAGACTTCAGACTATCAATTGATTAACAATCCCTAAGCACAACAATGCTGCTAAGTGAGAAAGAGGGCCTCAGATAGCGTTGCAATCACAGAATTAGAAGAGATGCTATACAAATCAAATCTTTTCAATTAATTACTAGCAGATAAAGACAGCTCTTTCTGTAGCTGAAAAAGCACACAATTCCTAAGTCCATGCACTCTCATTCAGAGTCCTCAATCCTTCACACTACAGCATTTCCTACACGCACACAGTTCTTCCCTCCTCCCTTTCCCTCCAATATTTCCCTTCAAACAACACACTTCTGTCTTGTTCTGTCCACTACACTTGAAATAGTGTAATATTCTCTTGAGAAAGTAGCACCTAGAACACTCAAAAAGAAGTATCTGCATGGATAAGAACTCTTAAACACTTTTGAGTATTTACTGTTTAGTATTCCCACCAGTCAGTCATATCAAAAACTAGCGTAATTTGTCAACTAATGTGCAACATGGAATAAAAGACAGCAGCTGGTACTTGAATTCTAAATCAGTCTATGGATGAAGACTCAAACTGTGGTGCTCTCCAACAGAGACATAATACACTTTCATTTAGATGATACATTTATTAAATTAGAATGAAAAAGTTAATGTACTTTAGATTGCAAGAAACATATTTGGACACTGGACCTCAATACAGAGAAACAATGTCTTCAGAATAATTACAGCATAAAACATCCTCTGTACGGTATTACATATCAACCAAACAGGCAATAATGTTTATAAGAGGGGGAAAAAAACATTCAGTACCATCAGCAGATGCAAAGAGCAGTAGAGAAGTTGCAAGGATCTAGCTAGACAAAAAATGTTCCTACCTTTACCAAGTTGAGGCTCTTGGCAGGACTCAAACTAGTACTAAGAGCACTAACTTTTAGCAGATGCCTGTCTTACACAGCTGGCTTTGGCTCCAAGCTGCTTGAAGCTGTTGAGCAGAGGAGGAGCATCAAATACAGTATTAATCCATTAGCATTGTGTCAAAAGCTACACTCATGAGTGACTATTTGTTTGTTTAAATAAACAGACTTTCAATTTAAATACCTTAACTTCACAGACCCTAAAATAACTAAACACTCCCTGCCTTTTTTCATCTCTCTCCAATTCAAACCTGACAACAGCTTCACTGGAGGGATATGTATACAGAATAGCTGAGTAGGCATATGATTTTGTTCTTTTTAACAAGACAAAGTAGCATGTCTTGACATAAGAGTTTCAGCTCTAATGCTTAATTAAATAAAGACCAAAAAACCCCACAGAACAATATTTAAGTGTAGTGTAAAATACTGAAATCCTTCTACTGGCCATACTGCTCCTACAAATCCAATTTTCAATTTGTACATGTACCCTGTTTTGCATAACATTTGCCTAGGAAAAAAATACACTCCAAAAGTAAATCTAAAAACAGGAGTCTCCCTCAGAGGTCCAGAGCCCCTATTATGAATAAACCTGTCTGGCCTAACACTCGCACTTACCCCTCCTGGCAATTAGAACTGAAAGGTGTTTATTCTGTGCTTGAAATGGAGCTGGAATAGGATGCAGTACAATTTACCAGCCATTAAGTTGAGCGATGACCACTTGCTTTTATGAAAAGCTGTATTATGAATCCCACTGTTTTAATATAAAAATTTAAATATATACATTTTCCCTGAATTGTTCCATCCCTAGCAATTCACGCTATCTGTGTAAAAGTTAGAGCAAGGGACTCTTCATGGAGGTATCTAAGCATTAAATCCTTACCAATATTTACCCTTTTGGGTCAAGATGTCACAAAACACTGCTATGAAGACCAAATTCCTCTACACCTACTCAATCACAAAATTTACCATGATAGTAGGGAAGGGGCAAGATGAGTTTCTTGAAGGATACCCATTTTACTTTAGAAAACAAAACTGTGGTGATTCTGCAACTACAGCACACAAACTACAGCCTTTAATCTCAAAAGCCAAATGGAGGATGTTTAAAGATAGGTGGTCTTTCAATGGCAAATTTAAGATGTTAAGGGATTCATAACAAACCTAAAACCATACATTATGAAAAGACAGCTTTAAAAGGTCAGAAACTGGGATGATTTTTGGTGCTGTATTTTAAAAGTTACAGTACTTGATTTTAATGATAAAAAAATAAATATTCATGCTCTACAGCCAGTGCTACCTAAAGGCTACTTGAATGTAGGTTTGTGGCGGGGAAAAATAAAATCAGCTTTTCACCAGATAACAAAGAAAATATTTCAAGCATGGGACATGAAACAAAGTATGGGGAAGAAGAGAATATTGGTCATTATTCCCTATTCCAAACCTGACTTTAATGTTCTCATTAATGACTCAAGAGCCTAGACTTCAACTGTACATTCATTTCAACTCTTGAAAATATAAACATCTATGGCTATTGTAGAAAGTATTTGAAATAAAACATTAAAGAGATAAAACAGCAACATTGCACATCACTGGAAAAATAAATTGGTGCATACTATTTAAAGTGCATTACTTTACAAAAACAGATACCGCAGAAATTAATCCAACACGTGTAATTGGTGCATACTGTAAGATTCTGCAGCTCCTAAATTAACACTTATTTGAAAAAATTATACTAACAGTAAATACAACCTCCTCTGAGGATCAGACTGTAACTCAGATATGTTAAATTGTCACTCACAAAAATTTTATTTCCATCTCCAAATTGACTACAGCAACTGTAGTCTAACAAGTCACTGAGCATTTTATAATGCCATTCTAAGGTCCTGAAGCTACTTATCATACTTGTTTCATTATTACAGGAAAAAATACAATAGTTTTCCCACTAACATAAAACAGTAATTTTGCTGAAATACAGGTGGAAAGAAAGAAGCCTTATATCCAGATCATAGATTCCTGCTTTTTTAATGTAAGACATCTTTAATAATTCTTTACTGCTTCAGTCACTTTCCAAATATAAAAATCCTTCCTTCTGCACTTACCCTTTGAAACAGTCACGAGAATGCAGAAGTAGTAGTTAGAGTGCAATTAACTGTGGGAATACATTAGGGCTTAGTCCTGTTCTTGCTATAGCAATACATACTGTACAGGTTAAAAGTTATCTAATAAGATTTTACAGATACATAACAATAAATACTATGTGGGAGAACAAAGCCCCAAATGCACATCAGAAAATATATTGCTTTGGTGCCCAGTGACTAGATTGAATAAAAGATGCTCATTGCAAACACCAACAGCGCCACCTAAGAAATTCAGCTCATTAAAATAAAAACCATCAATCAGAAAGGAGTATATCACAGTAATAACTAAACACCACAGGGCAAAACCCAGTCTTTCTTTTAATTTCTCCCAAAAATAGGCTGCTTGCTGAAACCTAAATACTTTTAACAAATCAGTTGTATTTAAAAAGCAAACCTTCCACCGAAAGGCTTTCTTCCCAATCTAATGAACACTAGTCAATCCTGTACTGCATAGAATTACTTTGCAAGAGCAAGTTTATGAAAAGGGGGACAGAAAGAAACAAAGCAGCATTACTCCCCACTCCATTAGATTACAGCCACAGGGCACAGCCGACAGCGAAGAGGCTTCACTGCTCTACTGTAGAAGCTAAACTGAGTATATGTACAGATTGAGAAAGAAAGAAAGAAAGAGAAAAAGATCCAAATGTCCAAGGAGAAAAGGGATATAATCTTTAACACCAGATGCGCTAACACAGAAAGCTGTTGGGAAATTCTTCCTCTAGCTAAATCCCTGGCTTGGCAAGTAAAAATAAGTGGCATTGAGGATGGGGACTATGCAGGAAGTGGGCATCTATGATTCTTCAGCCATCTGAAGTAAGGAGTTGATAGCTGCATCCTTGTTCCCCCTCTGAGCTTCTAGCACTGAGCGGATTACTTCCCTGTCCATGTTGGGGAACATGTCCTGGATAGATTTCAGGTCCTCTTCATTACACAGGTGCTGAGGGTTGACTGCAGGTGGTGGTATTGCCACTGGTACCATGCCTGGATTACAAACTGCAGGCATCCCTGCAGGTTAAAAAGAGAAGAAACAAAACAAAACATATAAGTGGGGGGGGAAAATTCAGTGATTTTTAAGAAGATAACTGCTCACAGCTTGTCCCACCCCATGAACGTCAGCATTTATTTATTTCAACATGCACTCCCAAAGAAGGGTGGGGAGAAAGATTACAGAGATTATACCTATACTGTTGCAACTAGAAAACATTTTTCTGGAACAGGTCGTCTCCCCAAAGTTGTATTACAGAAGCTGTAAACTACACTATAGCAACAGGCACTCTTAAAAATTAGGTGCAACTTGCATTAACCAGGTTTACACATGAATCACTAAGCAAACACTAAGCACATCACGGAAAGTTGTGGTTGGTGTCCCTCTCATTGTATTTTAGTGCCCAGCATATTTATGCTGTGATTAAAAAAAAATGGTTTCACATCAGTAATATACATACCTGAGATTTACAAAGTCAGGGAACGCAATCTCCACGGCATTCAAAGGAAAGCAAAGTCCTTTGGACCACACAAATAAGCAACTTCTAGCAAATGTTTTTCCCTAGCTAAAGTGCCGTTCAGCCTGCAAAGTCACGAAGTGGCAAAAGAGTAACACTTATAGGGGTACACACACTACTCTTCTCTGACTCCTTGTCAGAGGACAAAATTCATCTGACCTGACATTTTTGTTAAATTCTTGCATGTCTGTGTAAAATTAAAGCACTGTCAGTTTATAAAGAGTTTTAGAAAGTGAGTTTTCCAATCCCTGTTAAAAGGAGTTACTAGACAGAATCTCCTTTTCATCATATACGAACATTTATCATCAAGCATAGACCCACTGCTGAAAACACTACTTTTTTTAAAAAACTGAAACCACGTATACATGTAGAGCCTTTTGTTAACATTTCTGAAAACAGTTTTTTTCATGTCTTTGTTATGTAGTTTCAGATCCCTGATTATCTTAGTCCTACTACTTTGTGTGTTACCTTTTGCAGTTCTCCCATAGCATTTCTAAGGTAAGGCAAGAAACTACCTGCACCTAGACACAAACATGGCACTGAAAACATAAACTGAGAACAAATAATACAACTTCACCATACTATTTGCTTTCAAGCATTTTATGCACTGTTTCAAAGACTATTCACCTGGTATTTTTATGGAGTAGTCTACAATAATTCAAGACCTTCATGTGCTGTAATAACCTATCAAGACATCATCACCAAACACGTGTTAGTTTTTCCTTTACACATACTTTAACACCAGCCTTAATGTATGACTTTATTTTTCCATTTACTATCATGAGATACTTTTGCAACCTGCTGTAGTCAGAAAGACTTATAAAACTGCTAAGTGTTTTGGTTTTGACAAATTGTCTGTTAGTTCCCATCCCTCTTTTAGCTTTTTAAGAAACATGATGGACCCCACCAAAGGTCCCCTTCCATTAGGAGATGAATAATCCCTTATTTTTATCTGTTCACTGGCTTCTCAAAATAACTATTAAACCACAAGATGACCTTTATTGTATCAGAATATCATACGAGAGAAAGAATGGTTAGCAAATAACATTTTCCAAATGCAGCTGAGAAGGTGATACACACAGACCACATCATTCTTTCTTACATACTCACACTTAAGGTATGAGTTTTATAAGGTATAAACTTTAAGGTATGAGTTTTCCCTACACAACCACATCACTTCCTCCTAAAGTTTACCTAGTCACATGTTTGATTTAAAGGAGTTTGCTACAGTCTTCATTTTATGCAATAGAGAAAACTGTTGTCAGAATTGTTTTTAAAAGAAATTTCACTTTGCTATCCCCCAGTCCTCTGAAAGTAAAACTAATTAAGCAAAAGATTCCATACTGCATTGGGTAAAAAAAAAAAAAAAATCCGACATACAAGACAGGGAATAAATGCTATCTTACCTGCCTTTTCTTACTGATCATGTTAATCACTGTTAAATTCTGAAACTATAATCTAAGGCTCCCTCTACATTAAAAAGGTATTTCTTCTTAAGAGGGGCAAAACCAAACACTTCCTTCCTCTCCCCATTATGGTCTCACTTTCCAACTGCTGGGGTTTTTTTACTACCTTAAATACTTACATCTTTATAGTCATTTAATTACATAAGTGATTCCAGGTTCTCTGCTTCTTTAAAATACATCGTTCTCAACTTTTTACACATTTGATCTTCAAAAGCTTTGTTACTCAACCTTACAACCAGTTTAGATTTAATGTTCAATTAACACTTTCACCACATCCCCAGGGCAGACCTACCATTTTTGACAGAAACCTGCTTCACTGTTTTACTTCATACTTCTTAGGATTCACAGTGGTACTTAAACACAGGAATAGAGTGTTGACTTTATGATTTTGGTTGGGTTTTTTTTTGTTTGTTTGTTTTGGTTTGTTTGTTTGGTGAGTGGTTTTTGTTGTTGTTGTTGGGTTTTCTTGTGGAGGGTTTTTTTGTGGTTGTTTTTTGTTTGTTTTTTACATTTTGCATACATTTTCTCCGAGCAGCTAACAACTTCTTTTATAGAGTTTTTAGTTCACCTGTTTAGCTTCCTATCTATGACTTTAGTTACTTCTTCACAAGTTAAAGAATGAACCATGCGTATCACTGCTATTATGCAACTCCAAAATAAGACTCTTTTTGAACCAGATTTAATGTATTACTCAGAAATAGATCAGAAGCTCATTCTCTACTATTAAAAGATCATAACAAAGCGTATGTACAACTGATGTAATTTTCAAGACCGCTCCTTTGCAACCTCATCTCTTTTAGCATGACTAAAGTACTTACATGATTATTACAACTATAGTATACTACTATTCAGACAACATCTAAAAAACGAGCAAGGAGCAGTTTCAATATTCACCTTGTCTCTTCACAGTTTTCTTCAATCTGTAACTATGGAATCAAACATCTACACTCACCTTAACTTGTACAAATGCTTTAGCATCTCTGTGCCTCTTTTTTCTATTAGCATTAAAAATTCTGTATTATAAATCAGATTCAAGGTTGGACAAGCTAAGCATCAACTCTGATTGACAAAGTACTGTAATTGAATACAGTTTGATCATGCGCATTGCAACCATGACTTTACTCTTCCATTTCTTTCCTCAACTTGGACTTCTGTCCTTTCTGAAGGGCACATTACTGATTTATATGCACCTCTGTATCTATCAATGTTTTCCAATTTTGATTTTAAAATTCCTCTTTTAATCATCTTCAGTTTTATCAGAAGCAAAAAATGAACTCAGAAGCTTTAAGTTTAACATACAGGCTGCACCTATTCAAAAAGGTTCATACTGACAACTCAGTATTTCTCACAAGTTTATTACTTGAACACTGGAACTGTGTCCCTGCCCAGTCACTTGCACCGTACCTCTACCAAGGATATATGTCATCTTTGACACAATACCCTAAACTTTAGCTCTACTACTTTTTATGCCATTTGGACACGGCCCCTATCATCTTGTCTGGCATTGTGTGGCTGAACATAAGGCCAATCAGACCACGTGTGCACCCTCAAGGCAAAACTGTGCAGTCCTCACCAGCACTGCAAATACACTTTACCGAATGAACACACACACAGCAGCATTTCAGGCTGCCTCTTCCACAGATCCAACAAGACTCAACTCATTCCTCACACTTCCTACAAACAATTTTGGCATTTAAAAGGGTGGAACAAAGATGTACAACCTCAAAAAAATAGAAGTTGCAAAGTTTCTGAAAGAACAGAGCAATAACGTTATGTTTTGATTCTAACACAAACTTCCCAATATTTTTAATAAGTTATCAACACTAAGATTATCCAACAATTGGCCTAAACTGTGTAGGAACTGTCCATACAGGAAGTCAGCTAATATATTAATCCAAATTAAACATGAGGTTTACTTCTCAACATCACAGCATCTTACAGCTTACCAATAATGCCTCGGTGTCTTGTCAGTGCCAGAAAAAAAATTAAAAAAAAATGAAGACTAGAACAGTTTTCCTTACTGTTTTCATCAAAAAAAGACTGTAGAGACTTCAAAACATATTCTCAATACAAATAGTCAATTTATACACAAAAAATTTCTTCACTGTATTGTTTCTGACTAATGATTTTTCAGAATCCTTTTTCTCAGCTCCTACAGCTTTAGAATTAGTTTATGCTGTCTACAACTACAGTATATACAAATGGAAATTAGTACCACAGTGATTTTAAAAAAAATACCTCCATGATAAATCCTTTTTACTTTTCATGAAACTCAACGTTCAAGCTATACAAATATCAATTTAAGAGTACTCTGGGGATGGGTTTTTTGTTCCATGCTCAGGCTAAAACTATCTATAATTTCTGATTTGCAAAATAGTAAGATTTACGCATAAACTTGAATAATGCACTAAAATTTAGAAAATTTACACATATAAAAAGTCATTAGAGAAAGTTATAACAAACTCCCAAATTATCAATATTCTGTAAAGATCTGCTTTACATATCAAAAACATCATATCGCTAACAGGTGAAAATTGGAAAAGACATAAGAATCCACTATGAATGGAACTGCACACTCCCATGATGCTCTCAGATATTAGGAAAGTGTTATAACCCAGAAGAATGAAGCACTGTTTTCCAATTCAGTGAAATGGCAATGACAAACATGCTGGCATAAGCAGTGACATTCCAAAACATGAAACAATAGCAAGTCAATTGCTACAAGCAGCAATGGAAGCACTAAAGCAGAAATAACAGGGTAAACTTTTTCTAACTGCATACAAGGCATTACACACGTGTAGTTTCTTTTTCAGTCAAGTGCCCTATGGTTAAGTCAACTCATTATTATTCTGTCCCATGCATAGATTCATTCAGAGTAAATTCAAGAACATTCTTAGCATGAACTCTTTCATTTAAATGAAGAAATCAGTAACATCTTTTCTAAAATACACAGTGTCTTAATGGTATTTGCTTCAGAAAAAAACTCAGTGCTAAAATATGCGTATCTCGACTTTTTAAAGCACTAGAAAGTTACTAGAAAAAGTGTATGCACACACAAAATAATTCTAAAATTCCACTACTGCGAATAAATCAAATATATTGCAATAATGACATTTTTATTTACAGCATCTTTCTGAAATTCAGAGCATCAAGAAATGACATTATATCTCATGAGGAGGAGTTCTAGAATTTTCTGAACATATTTAGTTGAAGATCAATGTTTTATCCAAGTTAATGACATTACAGTATCTTGGCACAATTCAAATCCAAAGGTGTAACAGTAAAGTAGGTCTAAATTGAAGAAAAACCGATTTCCTGTAACATAATTTGCCTTTAAGAGCAATAGTCAGGTGCATAACTTCACATGAAGCTACACAGATGTGCATGAAAAATACACACTGATTGAAAAAAAATCTTATTTGAAGATTAATAAAAGGCAACTAGCAGGTTGTCTTCTCCGTGACACTGCAGAACAGAGTTCTTCGCTTTCAAGTCTACAAAAGGTCATAACAGTACCTGCTTCAAACCTTGCAATAGCAGAACAATTGCAAGAATGTTTCTCTTCTAGGAAATCAGTACTATCACCTAGAACAGCTCACTGACACACAACAGCTTCAGAAGAAGATTATAAATCAGATTATATCCATCAATACCATTATCACCAATTAGTTTAAACATTATAGCATGAAGCTGAGTCTTCAAAGATTTTCCAAAAGGTTACAGAGGCTTTAACAATTTCCAGGACATGGATTAAATTGTTTTATTATGACAACCAAGTGGTAATACCTTGTGATACAGTCTGCTGTAACAAATAAAGCTGTTGAGGCGAGTTCATGCAAAGACTCTTGAGTCAATGAGGATGGGAGTGAGAAAAGAATTTGGAAACTTACCCAGTGCAAAGTACTCTAGCCCTAAAGACAGGTGAAAATGAAGGGGCAAGGGGAAAGGAATAAGACATGGGAAAGAAATATTAATCTATTTTTAAAAGGAAATTGATCATGTAGTTTCCAACAGTGGAAGTTGGATAAACTGAGGCAGTAGGGTAAAACCTAAACAACCTAATACTAAAAAATCTAAATGGTGCTATGATACAGTCTCTCAACTAATTTGCTTCAGCACTCTCAACAAGCTTCCTAACTGTGCTATTTATATGGAAGCAACGATTAGAGGAAATGTTTCCAAAATAAGTAAGCCAACAGGTGTTTGCAGCAAGGATTATATATTATAGCCCACAAAGGACAACATACATCCATGGTTTTCTGAACAAATACCAGTAATGTCACACAGTCTAACCCATGAAATTCCATATGGACACCTAAAGGAGAAATGCACATATACACACAACCTTGCCTCAATGAAAAGTGATGTTCTTGACTTTGACAAGACCCTAAAACACACAGGGCTTTTTAAGGTACTTTTCACACAGGTGTTCATAAACAGAGCAAAAATAAAATTTCCTATTTATCCCATGATTATCTAGCTGATAAAAAGTGTCACTTGCTTAATGAAGTAACATTTTTTAGATTAGCCTCTAATACTATGAAGATACTGTAAGTACCAGTGTATCACAATATTCTACTGACAATCTTTAGAAAAAGAAACAGGAAGAGATCATCAACTTCTAGAAGAAGCTCTAGAAGAGCAACAAGATTGACAAGTTCAAATTTTATATACCAAATCTACAAATATATCATCTATGGCAACTATAGTTTGTAGCAACCAATGCCATTGTCAGTTTTCAATTTTAGAAACTTTTGAAATTAACTACCACGCTGCAAGAATAGTTTATAGCCATTTCTGTTCCCATCACAGCTCCGTAACATCGACTGTCAAAAATGAGGAAGTGAGAATTACCTGTGCTGGCACTTTGGCCTTCATCTGCTTACCACAGTGATTTACTTCTTGTTCCTACTGTTTAGCCCAGCTTGTCTGAGAACGTGAGAGGAATTAGCTGCTTCAAGCCTAATCAGAAGGCTATTTACATACACCAAGTTTTGAACAGAAGGTTTCTGTTATAGAAAAGAAGCTTGGCCTTGACCAGAATTTGACTTATCTCTCTGTAAAGCTGTTTTGTACAGCTAACAAGTAATTGTTAAACTGTCTGGATGAGCATTTTAGTCCACCTGCTGCATTTCCATCATCGGTTAAGACTTAGACTCTAGCAGTACTGCCCAACAGTAGAATTCTCTCCATTTCAGATATAATAAACTATTCAGTGATGCTCTTCCACTTTCCTGAAGGAAACAAATAGAACTTGCTTACTGACTATACTCCTTTAGTTGAGTATGTAAAAACTTGAACTAAAAAGAGGCAAAGAAGGTAAACATATATCCCTGGAACATACTGATGTCCTACCACTGCCCTCCTTGAAACAGTCTCAAAAAAAAAAAGAAAAAATACTGTACAATGTTACAAAGGAAGTATGTCAACAGAGTGGGCCCAGAAGATACAAACAATTCAGTTGGGCAGGCAAGGCCAGTAGTTTTTATACACTTTTCTGAAAGTTTATAGAATCTAAGAGGAGCACCTAGTTCAGTATGCAGAAAACATTTTAAAAAAACTCCATGTCTTCCAAGATGCACTGTTGGTTCCCTTTGTAATTTGAAATTACTTTTATTAAGTCATTAATGAAAAAATAAAATTATTCTGAAGTCAAGGCACTTTTCAACTCCAAACCCAACCATCCAACCAATTATTATGAGTGGGCCATTGATTAGTGAATAAGTCACAGCTTTAAAACTCACAGTGCTTTGGGAAATTTTGGTGATGTCCACAGAAATTCTAGAGCAGCAAACACAAAGGGCAGTAATATTAAAAAAAAAAAAAGAAGTCAAATACAGGGCAGCAGTGGCTTGTAAGAAGTCTGCCATTTATAAAGACAAGGTAGCACATTCAAGCTTTCCCAGAACAAAATAAAAGTTCAAATCCAGAGGCGGAACCTCACAATGCCTTAAAAATACAAGCCATAGACTCAGGAAGAATTTTTAATACAGAAGATTAGCAGGATTTAAAACAAACATGCTGCATCTTGGCAGAAAGGCAATGATCCACCACACAGACCATAAAAACTGTTAGACGCAGGCAAATTCTTACATGCTAAAAATGATGGACATTACCATCATTTGAAAAACATTACTTCTTCACTTGTCCAAGTAGAAAATACTCTCAAGATAAATAAAAAATCTGCAGAATACCAAGAGCTGAACATGAGATCCCGCACAGTATTTGAAAAACAACTTAAGGTCTTGCATCAGTTTTATCTGTTCAGTTCTATGTCTACTTTCAATCATACCTGAAAACAGCCTTTGCTTCACTTCTTCTGTTTATACTCTGTCTGGCATAGAAATTTTGTTATACTATATGAATATTCTCATTTTGATCTATTCTATAGCACCTTTTACTCTATCTTTTAACCATGACTATGTTTGAAGCTCACTACAGAAGGTATTTACCACAACAAAACACTCTTCAGAATGCACATACAAGTTCAAAGCAGTTCCCTGGCAAAGTCAGCAAGACTTAAAATCTTAAAAAGAACTTTAAATGAAGCAAACTGCATGTTTATATCAAGGAATAAAGTATACAGCCTAACTTTTCCATGTTAACTCCATAAAAATCAAACAGGAGGTAGGGTTCCTAAGTTACATATACAGTCTTTTGTTGATGACATTTGTTTTTACTGAGAATGGAATTTTAAATTCAATCATCATGTAGTCTTAGAAAAATAAAATGTCACTGTTGTGTCAGTCTTTAGCACTGCAATTATGTCCCACACACTCTATCACTCATTCATACATTTGCATGCAAAGAAAATAAAAATATGTAAATTTATCTCTTATTTCCCTGAAAAAGTACATATATTACTGAATAAATACCCATATAACAAACTGGAGATTTTAAGAGCCTGTAAGTGAAACACAAAATACTCAACTGAACTTTACTTATCAGTTACCTAAGCTGGGCAAATTCAAGCTTATTCATGTACTTTAAACTTTTCATCTTTGACAGAAAACTTACAAAACCTAAGTTAACACACCTTTCTTTACAAGTTCAAAACTCACTCTGAACCACCCAAGAGCACTGAGTATCTGCTGTAGCCTGTTTTGAGGAATTCATGTAACTACCTCAGCTCCCTAGCATTCTTCATTCACTGAGCTACACACCTCACATGCTGCACAGCAAGTTTCCAACAAACCATCTTCATAGACTACAGACAAACTAATTCCTTTATGGGCTATATAAGCTGCATTTCTGACAGCACAATTCATTTGGGGCACCTTCTCAGGTCCAAGCAGTTTCACACAGGGACTGCCACCATTTAAGTAAGTACACGGTATATTACAGTGCAGTCAGTTATTCAGTGACCTGACCTAAGCCTAAAATACTCAGAAAAAGAACCCTTCTTGTTCCAACTTGATAAACATTTTAATCCATTTAATCAAACTCATGCAGCACCCTTAAATAGGGCAAAAGGCTGAAAGCAGACCGACACTTAATTTGCTCCCTCTTCTCACAAAACTGTACGATGGGAAAAGTGGTTGGGGACAAAATCATTTGTAGCTTCCTTTATATTCTGAAAACAGAATAAATTTGATATTTATTTCTGCAGAACACTTCATCTGGAAGTTTCAGAGTTTTCAAGAAGAGAAAACATACCTGCTATAGGCACATATCCAACTCCTTGCTGATACACAGTGGGCATCAGGACCACTGGTTGGGGCTGCATCATCATGGCAGCTGGCAAAGACTTGAAATAAAAAGTAAAGATTAGAACTACTCAAGAAATAGCAAAAAAACAAAATCAGCAACTAAAGCTGTTTGTAAACAAGTCATCACATTGTAAATCCACGTTCAGTATTACGGTATCATTATGCTGAGTGCTAATCTGCATCAAGCAAAATCTCTAGCAAATTAACTGAGCTACCATCTTTTAAGGAACAATTAATTTGTCTGTAAATCTATAAAAATGCATCATGTCAAAGTAGCCTTTTGCAAGAGTGTCATAAAATTTGCCATAGAAATTTTGCTGAAGCAAATTATTTTAAAATACAGGTTTAATCAGCTTTCATGCCTTATTCTGAATATGAATATACAATATACCCATTAAAAGGGAAATATTAGAGAATATCTCAATTTTATTCTAATATTTTATTTTTAAAAGCAGTATACTGCTCTTAAAAGCAAAATTTAGTTGAAATCAATTATTTCTAGGGTAAAACAGTCCTTTAAACAAAATATCGATTTAACTTCATCCTCTTTAACTACCAAAATTCAGTTGTTTGATCCTTGAAAATATTAAAGGTCCAGTTCTATGTACAGTACATCCACAGTGAGACAGTTTTCAAGGTTAATGACAAACTCATTTTTCTTAAGAGTAATGGAACAACTGCTTAGATCGGGGACAGAACGTGAATTTCAAACAGCAGGGAACATCTGTTCCCAGCTGTGCACTCAACAGCAGCTTGGAACTTCTGATGATGTACAAGTACAGTAGGAAGCATTCAGGGCTGCACAGGCTACATATTGTCCAACTTAAGACAAAGGTGGCAGATGAGAACACTCCATAAGATGCTAAACAGACCAGCATAAGTCAGCAGTTCATGACCAGTAGCACCAAAAGAACAAGAATGGAAGTAAAAAACAATGTTATCTGAAAGATCATTCAAAATATCTCAGAAAAATCTAAGACAGAAGATTTTCCATTATTTTGCTTTGCTTTTAAATTGACATGAATTTCTTGAGATTTCTGGGGCAGGTGGGAAAAGATATTGTTAGATTTCACAAAGATTTTTAAAAGTTATTATTAAATTAGAAACTATAATGGACCATTTGACTGAGAATTTCATTTTTACACCTCTAGTAACACAGCATTAAGGAAACTTTCCCGTCCAACCACCCAGGAGCCACTCTGGCACTCACACTTCCACCACCCCAGACGTTCACTGCTGCAACCAAAGCTCCTTCACCCTGGACAGCTGCAGTGACAAGTGCCCTGTTTGACTCCCTGCAAACTCCACACTCAGAGTCAGGTAAGTTCCCCTCACTGGCTCAGACTTAGGTTTCCCACAACAGACCTCTTAGATGTCTGAATCCTTAAAGTGATTTAATCATGATGCATTAACACAGAAACAATTCCAGCTGGTGCCTCTGGGGAAAGACCCCCAGTAAAGGGATCTGTGGACTTTTATACCCTCAGTCTGTGGTCCTCCTGCTCCTACTGTATCTGAGTACCAGGTCTGTGGGCCAGCACCACAGGTCCCCATACTCTTTGGGATGCAAAGGGCTGGCATCAGCTCACAGCCCCTTTCCTGGGGCTCCCTCAATTTCCACCCCACTCAGGGCACAACCTGCAGCTCACACTGCACTGCACATGCAGTTACTGGCACTGGGTGCATTCCTCAACAAGAGGAATAAGCTGAACTTTTGTAACTGCAGAACAAGATAAATACTCATTTACCACCTCACCAAAAAAGTATTTAGTGCTTTAACTAATATCTTTGAGTATTCCCAGACTTAAGTATAATTATTTTAAATTCTAATACACACAAAAACCCAGTATGGTACAACAGACCTACTTCTACCTCAGTGTAAAACATCTTCCTCCTACTACTTAAGAAGCTTCTCTCCCCTCCTCCTCCCAGCCTCAAACTTGGCTTACCGTGTATGACATAACCAGATTAATCATTCCTTCCTTGTCATCACCTTGCCTTCCACTCAGGCTATACCATTCATCCTCCACATTTCCCTGTTTCAGAGACTCGGGAATGGTAATGTGTGTCCAAGCGATGCGGTCATCCATTGAAAAGGCTCGCTGGAATATAATTTAAAAAATATTATCAAGTTAATTTTCCTGGGGAAAAAAACCCGAAAAACAAAACAACTTAGAACTATTCTTGATTAACACTTTCATTTCATGCTACTTAATTTTGTTAATTTTTACTCCTTTTGAAACTACTATAGTGTCAGTAAATATTTTGGCTATCTCCTTTCCAACAAGGATGAGTGATGCTTTAATAAATGGGATTATAGACTGATCGCAGATATTTAATAGCAAGAATTCAAAAACCTGAAGCAGAACACTTCTAGAAATAGAACATACAAATATCAGCATAGGCTTAGTCAATCTTGTGACATCACATCAGAGGCCACTACATCAATTTTAAGAGCCTCTTTTTACTACTATAGGTAATGAACTCCAGTAATTCCAGAGCAGACACAAGCACTGATCTGCCACCCCTGCTGAAAAAAATGAAAGAGGCACTTGAACCTTACCAACTAAGCCCACAAAAGAGCAGCCAAAAGCCTCACCTGTGTAATGACCACACAGCTGCTGCAGTGTCATGCCTTACATGAGAGGCAGCAAAAAACAGGCAAACGCTAAGACTTTAGCCACAGCTGTAGCCTCTTAGTTTCTCCTAATAAATCCTAGTGACTACACATAGACTATATCTGACAGTTTTATCCTCAGCATTTCCAAGCTTGGGAAAGCTTCCATCTTGTCCTAGGCTAGCATAACACCAAGAATTTTCAAGTAAAACAGCATTGTATAAACAGGCTATTTTTAATAGGGACAGTACAGAATATAAGCCTGCAGGGCATTTTGATAGCCAAGAGGAGTTTAAATACAGCTCAAATACCTTTTGTTTCTATTTCTTTGCAGGTAACCCTGCTAGTGCCTCACATCAGCCAGTAAAGGAAAAACAACAGTTCTGACATTCTTGGGGTAAAGCCTTATGCATTGCTGCTTTTGGCATTCTGAAAAATTTTCATCATTTCCCCAAGAACAGAGAAACTGTCTTTGGTATATCAATGCTTTTTTTGCATGGTATCACCCAAATCTCAATCCAAACAGCAGAGGGGGAGAGGTAGAAAAAAAATATAGCAGTTCTGACCTCATCAAATATCTCTAGATAAAAAGAATCCACACCCGGGGGAACAGTGCACTGAATAACTTTGTTCCAGCGGGGGTTCTTGGCTCCATTATGTGCTGTTGGAGTTTCATACACAGCATAGCCCAGCCGTATTCGACAATACGGATCCATGCGCGTCATCCCATAGTTCTTTGCCAGTTTTGCCTGCAAAGGAAAGAAACACAGTAAGAACATAATAATGACATTAACTTGAAAATTTAGTGACCATTAGTTCACAATAAGAATCAAATCTTGAAAAAAGGACTAGATTCAATTATGTGGTAGATAAAAAGGAGGGAAAAAAGTCAAGAAAAAGAGCATTCAAATTAAAACATACACTAAATTAATCCCATTAAATGTCTGGGACACTTTGAAAAGGGATGATCTTTTTAACCTGTCTGCTGCAAAAAATGGACAATTTCATAGCTAAAAGAAGCAACTTCATACAAAAGCAAAAAATACATGATTACAAGGAAACTGTTACTAGTTCAATTTTCCCTAGGTATCTGCTCCTCAATAAACAAACACAACTGTAATGTGATAAGCAGCCTGTTCTCTTTCACTGAATTTCTTTTAAAGGATGAAATGAAAAATTCCAGTAGCTTCAAGGACATCACACAATACAACAGCACCAACTGCAAAAGCAGTTCAATTGATAAATCTACATTTACAAGAAACAGTTTGAGAGTGAACAATTAACATAGGAAAGTTGGCATCTAAATTATCCACCTTCTAGACTCTAAAGTCGTGAGATCAAGCAGTTCATCATAAAACTTCACCAAAAAACAAGGCTTACACAAACTCACCACCATTCCTACATATCTGCAAGAAAAAAAGCAGTAAATTATCTTCCCAGAAACTTTTTCTGATCTTCCACAAGTTTACTGGTAAGAAAACTAAGACATCCTGCTCAATATAATTTATCAGCACATATTTAAGAACAAAATACTTCAACAACCTTTTCATCTCCTACACATTACCTATTCAGTGGCAGGTCTCCTATCCAGAATGCCATGTCTCAATATACAGACCAGATTTCACAGCATTGCTGCATAAACCCCCAGATGGGTACAGAAGAATACCTCATGGGATACCACAGGGTTGTACTGCCATTCACAAGGACCATGACAGGCTGGAGAAGTGTGCAAACAGGAATCTCGAAGCTCAAGAAATGAAAATGCAACATTCTGCCCGAGGAAGACATGCACAACGGCAGTCTGTGGGCCATGTGGATGGAAAGTAGCTTTGAGGACAAGAACATGGAGGGTCCTGGCAGATACCAAGCTGGAAATAAATCAGCAATGCTTCCTCGGAGCACAGAAGATATGCAGCATTCTGGGCTGTATTAGAAAAACCACAGCTAGCAGTTCAAGGAAGATCCCTTCTACTCAGCACTGTAAAGTACATGTCTGCAGTACTCTTTAGTTCAGAGCTGACCAGTAGAAGACACATTCACATCTGAATGAGTCCAGCAAAGGACCACTAATGCAACTAAGGGTTTCAGAGAATCACAGAACACCTGAAGTTGGACAGGACCTCTAGAGATTGCTTAGTCCAAGCTCCATACTAAAAGTAGTATGTTGAGGCAAGTTCTGAGTGACTCCACGAATGAAAGCTCTACAAAGTTTTTGGGTGACCTGTACTGATGTTCGATATCTTCCTCTATAAAAAAGTTTTTCATATATTCAAAGAAGAATTTGCTGTATTTTAATTTGTGCTCACTGCACCTATTGCCCTTCCTCTAGATAGCATTGAAAAGAGCCTGTCTTCTTCATAAATACCTGATAGCAGGGATTACTCAGTGCTAAGATTCCCCTGAAGATTGTTCTACAGGTCTCTCAGCCTTTCCTTGTATATAACACTCTCCTTAATCCCTGATTAAGGGAGTGGCCTGAGGGGGCGGTAGGAGCAAAGAGTGGGATGAGATTTGGACTAAATACACTCCAGAGGCCCCTCTAACCTCAACTATCCTGTGATTCTATAACAAGTGGTTACTTACAGACATGGCACTAAGGAGAGCCATTAAGTTTTATTATTTAAGAAAGATTTTTTCCCTTGTCTGCACAAGCACCTAAAAATAAATAAGGGTTGAACCTGATAAAAACCAGTATCAGCTCCATCAATTCATCCACTCAAACAAGAATCTAGATGTTTCTGCAACGTAACCACTCAAAGCAAGATCCAAAACTCCTTCTTGAACACTTTACTGCCTGCTCCCTTTATCTGCTTCAGGGATTTCTACTGATTGGATCAATGTTCCATGGCAAAAAGCACTTCTAGATGCCCGAGCATACAGTCAAAGATCAACAACCTATGGAGTAGGATACGAGTTGCCAGAAGCTGCTAGGGAGTTAAGAGACATACGGAATGTTGTTTGATAAATGCTCTGTTTCCTTATACACCTGAGGTCTAATCTGCATCACCTATTCCTAGCTCTGGAAAAAAATTATACCAAAGCTTCTATAGTTCTAAAGTGGTAACATTTTTATGCTGTTCAAAGTTGCAGGCTTCCAATCTTACATTTCTCTAAACACAAACTGAGAAATTCATCAGAAGTAAAAGAGGGCTGCAACGGAAACCAACGAATCAGTTCCAAGTGTCCAGGCTTCAGGAGAATGAACTTTGAAAAAGCATTGCCCTCAGTTTTCAAAGGAAAGATATCAACTGGGAAGAAGCACTGAAAGACACAGAATGGACTAATCTGTCCCCCTCTTCCTCAGAGACCTCATATGGGTTTATCCCCCAATAAGGACCTCACCATGGATACTGTAGTCATGTATGTGTACTAATCCAGCATTGGTGCCAAATTTGAGAGTAAATCTCTCTTTGGTATGTTTTTAGAGAATCACCTGGAAAACAGGACTTGTAAATAGATGAAGTGTAGTAAGTTAACAGGAAGGGTATCAGATACGCTAATGTAGATAAACAGAATTGTGTTAGACAAGTTTTAAAATGTGAAATCCTATGCATAACAAATGCAGTAATACAGTATTGCCAAGACATAAAAGAAACAGTAACAAGGGAAAGGAGGAAATAGAAAATAAAGAGCTGGGACTGTATAGTTGTGATCAATTTAAAAAACCCTGGAGAAAGCAATGGGAAAACCAGCAAATGCATTAGAAGAAATAGGGATTGGAACAGAGCAGACAGTTACTGAAAAATACATAAGGCTACCACAGTTTCCTATAATACCCTCAAAACGGTGAATTTCTTCCAAGAGTAAGTGTTTCTACAGGAAGTTTTCGGAGAAACCTGTTCACCGCAAAAAAACTCCATGAGTTTATTTGATTGTGTGCTATAACAGCAAGGGTTACAGGAAATTGCTGCACCAGTCAGCTATGAAACATGAAACTGTAAAAAATGCTAATGGTACAGAAACATGAAGCTACAAAAACTTTCAGAATTATTCATTCCCAATTTACAAGTAATTTAGTAACTCAAATTCCAACACAAAATCTTTTCATGGCCACTGATCAAAAATGATTAATTCTGAAATTACTTAAATTACTTAGTTTTACAAAGATGGTACAATTTATACCTGTACTACAGTAATGCTGAGTCTGCCTACTGTACTCATTGGTCCTCCATACTGTAGCTGCTGAGCTGCCTGGGCATCCAGTTGGATTTGCTGTTGCTGCTGGGTTGGGGTAATGCGAAGAAAATCTTGAGGAAGCTCACCAACATATACCTTACAAGATAAAGGAAAAGGAGAAAAGAAAAAGACTTCAAAGTTCCGTTTTCCACTTTTGTAACATGAAGAATATAAATCAAAGTATAACAAATTCATCAGAATTTAGTTTAGACAGCACGAACAAAGAGCTAACAAAATGACAAAACTACCATGCTCTCATACTCACTTTCAAAAACACTAAACTCCAACATAAGTCTCTGAAAAAAGCATAACATAGAGCCAAAGCTTCTCTGCAACTAAACATTTCAGTAGTCCATACAAAAGTCAGAGCTACAAAGTTTTACATCACACTCACATATGACACCTGATGTCACCCAGTTCTTTCACTTACTCATCACTCATGTTGCATCTAATTGTTCCTGTGTGTCAACACACGGCACAGTGCTTTAATTTGAAAGGGTCACTTTCATACTCACCTTCAAGACACTGTAAAAACAGCATTTGCTATGAACTAAACCCTGCAACAGAATAAAGATGCCCTAATGCTTTTCCAGTGTTAAACATGTTGGCCTGCAAGTTGGTGACAAAATTCGACCACACTCAAAACAGTAACAGAAATGAAAAATCTGGTCTATCATGACAAAGAGTCACATCAAAAAGTAAAAGCATACTAGAGGGCCTCCATCACATGAGCCAATATGAATCAGCACTCACCATATCTTCTCTCTCAGCTTTAGAGTAAAAGAAGGGAAAGTCTCTACCAATTACTTGTCATTTTAACAACTCAGGTTGTTTCTAGGTTTTAAATGCTTAGTGATCATTATTAACAAGACATTTAGAGAGACTGTCGTTTTAGACCAACATGCATCTTGTAATAATTAATTTTAAAATACAAAGTGTAAAGTGGCATAGAATATTTATAATTAAGCTGTACTCATTTCTGTTGTCTATAGAGATGTTTACAGAACTAATAGAGAACAGTCTACCTCATGAAGACAAAGGACAAAGCAATTTTGCATGCTGCAATCCCACGCAGGATTACTCAATTGTCTGTCTGGCAGATGGATGACTACAGAACACAATCTGAGAAGTTAACAGGCCTCGAGGACATAGCATTTCAAGATTAGACAGCATCTGCATGTCAGGATTGCATCTTGGAGATAGAAATTGAAGTCAAATCACATGTTGCATAACTATTTTGTATGACTGAGAGCCTCAGAATGCTGGCAAGAGGTGTCACATGTCAGAAACGAAGTTTATCTAAAAAGCTCAGGAGGAAGCACTGAATGCCCACTGCCAGACTGTCGGGAGGGAGAAAGAGGAACCAGTTTTGCTCACAAGCATCTTAAAATTTTACAATTAAAATTCGAAGAAGCTTTAGCTTTCAAAAGCAGGAAGAAAAAAACAGGAGTAGACAGGGAAAAAACTAAGTTAAAAATAATAAAAGAAAGCTTATCTAAGTTTAGCTGGAAATGAGACATGGTCTTGTAACAGCCTTCTCATCAAATACATATCATTAAAAAGGAGTTGTTTTTAAAATAAAATGTAATCCATTTAGGCAAGATTTGTAATGACACCAGAATTATCAAAGAAATGGTATTTACAACAGAGCAGGTCCCCTTCCAACACTGGTCCTAAAGGAAGTTTCAAATCTGGTATTATTAGCATCTCTAGGAATAGATATCATAACCACTTCCCACAGTCAGAAGTGGTGGCTGCAGCCCTGAAATCCCATTTCCATACATGCAAGCTCCCTCTGTCAACTTGTAGAAAATAGCACAGCCTCTTTTTTCTCTACCACCTTAACAAGCACTTTGGAAAGCTTAAGTCATTCACAACAGAAATCTAATAATATATAAAATTAAAAAAAAATGCAAGATAAATCAGCCAGATGTTGCTCCAAAATAAAATAAATAAACTAGTCTCTATACTGAGGCCCAAAAGGGACAAAAACAGGCTGTAAGGGAGACCAAAGTTTTCTTACAACACTTAAGCTGATTTTGGGTCAGTCAGTTACCTCACAGAAAGCTATATTCTTATCCTAGGATTACAGAGCAGATATACATGGAAACTAAAACCAGCTAGTGTTAACTAAGTTTTCAAAAGATCTGAGTGGTAAACCCTTACTAAAGGAAGAGTGGGGAACAGGAGATATCTTAAACATTCAGTTCTGATGGAGATCTGGAACACAAGTCCTGATGATATAGCTTGTAAAATATCTAAGAGAGACATTTATTGAGGAAAACACACTACTCTGTATGTTCCTATGCTAATTATCAGCTGACTCCATTTGATGGAAACAAATCAGTTTCATACAATCTTTTTATCTATAAGGAAATAGGCCAAGTTACATCTTCCTCAAAGCATTTAAAAAGCAGGCACAGAATTGCCACCTCCAAATCGGAATCAAAAATACAAAGTTACATAACCAGCATGCAACCATAGCTGTTGTTTTTAAAGCAAGAACATACAGGGCAAGCCTGTATCACTGATCCCACTCCATGACCACTTTAAACAAACACATTTCCCTCTAACACAATGGCATTTAAGGAAAAAAGTGAAATTAAAACATGTTCTGCCACTAACTGTAGAACGAGAAATTCATTCCATTTAGCAATAGGACAGGGATAGGATTACAATTCAGAAGACAAATGTTGAACAGGCATTCATACAAAATAAGCCTGCCTTAATAACTACTTCTTAATAAATTGTTTTGACAGTATTGCATATCAAAAATACAGATTATCTAGAAACACAGTAATAATTGCCTTCGCTATCTCCTACAACCACCTAAGAGGTAGTTTGGAGGATCTTCCAAGTGAAATGATGCAGGTATAAAAACTGCATCTCAACTTCTTCAATCTGAAGGCAGTGCGATGTTCTACAGCTATTTGAAGTAACTGAGGACAGGGGTGCATTAGTCTCACCTCTCCGTTTCTTTTCACCCCCACTTTCTGTACAACATTAAATGGGGCAAATAGTTGTGAAGTATGTTAGTGCACACGGATGACCATAAGACAGTGAAACAAGGTATGGAGGTAAAGGGAAGTGGAAGGGAGTCATCAGAACCCTGAACTCACTAACTGATCACACAAGTACTGGTACCTACAAGTGGGAGGGAAAGGGGACACAAAGCCAATGACAACCACAAACGCCCTTGTGTATTTGCCCAGACACAATACATTCAGGGAACCATAACTAAGGTTTCCACACTAGCAATTACCAAGGAAATCTAACAGGAACCTTCTCTGAAACATCAACGAGCTTTGAACACCTAACTCCTCAAAAAAGTTCTAACCATTCTCCTTTAAAAGGTTTAACTGTTTTTGAGAAAGAAAAAGTGAATGAGAGAGTATTTTGAACTATTAAAAAATTGGTATCAGGTAAGATGCATTCAGAGAGCTGATATTTATTCAAGGCTACTCTCTGACATCTCTGAAAGGTCACAGAGATTAGAGGAGGTGCCCTATAAATGGAGAAAGACAAATCTCATACCCAGCTTTCAAAAGGGTAAGAAGGATGATCGGAGAAACCACAGGCAGGTCAGCTACACTTGAGTCACTAACAAATTTACAGAGCAAGTCCTTCTGGCAGGCATTTCTCGACACACAAGTTAAAATAAGACAAAACCACCAGGGAATAGGAATAGCCAGCCTTTACTAAGGCTTTAAAAGAAAAAAAGAGCCTAATATGGCATCTACCTTCTACAATAAAATTATTAGAATATGTGAATAAGGAGAGAGAAGAAAGTATCAAAGCCAAATGGGTAGACTACTGGATGGATGAAAAACTGGCTGAGGGACTGAGGTCAGAAGTTGAAGTTCAGTGGTGAATGACACCGGAGGTTGGTCAAAGGCAAAGTTTTCAAATGTCAGTACTAACATATGTATCTAACATTTTTCCTCAGTAAACAAAGGTGAAGACAGAATGTACTCATCAGTTTTGAGAAGGACACCAAATCTGGGGAGAAATGACTGGTATATCTGAGGACAGGACCAACTAGAGATGAAAGAATTCACTGGCAGGAATCTCATGAAATTCAACAAGGGCAAAATCCTGGACTTTGGACAGAAAAATCCCTGGCATCAGTACAGGTTGGGGAACAATTGGCAGGGTTGCACCTCTACAGAGGTGAAGAACAAGCTAAACATGGATGAGCAGAGCACTCTCGCAGCAATGAAACCTAACAGGAGATTCCACTGCATCAGCAAAAGCCCAGCTAGTGGGCTGAGGAAAGCAGTTGTTTCCCTTTACTTAGCATTCATGAGACCACACCTGGAATAGCGCAACCTGTTTGGGGCCCAGCAGCACATGAGCTCTAGGGAGGCCAGCAAAGATCCACCAAGACAACCCACAAAAAGGGCTGGAGCACAAGACTTGTGAGGTCAGGTTGCAGGTTTGTATAGAGGAGAAGATATTTAAAATGCATCCTTCAGCAGTTTTCCAATATCTAAGAGGAGGTCATTGAGAAAAGAAAGCCAGGCTCTCTTCCAAGATGCAACACAAGAAGAAAGGAGATCTCAACTGTCAAACAGAAACAGAGGACATCTCACATGAAATAAAGAGGAGGTAAAAAAGACATGCTAAAATACCTGCAGCAACTATGGTACACAAACATGAGTCAAAAATTAAAGACAGAATTACTGCCTGTATGACCTCTATGTCTATGCCTGGAGAAGATAAGGCTCTGGGGAGACCACAGAGCACCTTCCAGTCCCTTAAGGGGCCTGCAAGAAAGCTGGAGAGGGGCTTTTGACAAGGGCCTGTCAAAAAAGACATAAAGGTTTTGAAGACTCTCAAGATAAAACTCAACATAGTAGTGATTATTAGGGAAACTAGAAAGCAGAAATTTATGTACTCTCGGTACTTGATCTAATTTTGGAGAACCTGACATACGTGCCAGCATGGTGAATAATCACTGCAAGTAGTTCTAGGTATGACTGGCTAGGCAAGAAATCACAAATATACGGTTTTGGTTGCTCAGTCTGAACCTGAAGCCTGATCAAACTGTTTATTAATACTCTCACTTGTAAAAGGTATCATTTTGTAGCCGTTACACATTCAGTTATAGCTTAGATTTTAAAAGCAGTTTCATTCTCAAAGATGACAAAATGTATGAAAGCCAGAACTATTCCCTCCAGTACTAAAGAAAAAATATTTCCTGACACTTTAGCACCATTTAGTGGCTATTCATTTGTAATGCAGTTGCATATATAGAAATAAGTACAATTCTCTAGAGAGAATTAAGAAAGGCTGGCATGTACCATATCAACATTCTCAGCTGTGACTGGCTGCTTAATATTGCATAATTTATTGATTCATTTGAAAATATTCAAATCTCTAAAGTGGGCAAGGAAGAAAAGCATGCACCACCACGTTAAGAACATGTTAAAAAAAACCCCCAAGGACTGAAACCCAGAAAGCCAAAGTTGCACGTTATAAATCATCATACCTTTCCATTTGTCAGGCTTTAATCAAGTTTATGAAACAAAAGATTGCCAAGAGATTTTTCAGGAGTACATGGGAAACTCTAAAACAAGACATCTAAAAGAGTAACATTCTATGGCTGAGATGCAGCGCCTCTGAAAAATGTAAGAAAGACTAAGCAGTTACAATATTCAAATCTCTGCAAGATGTTCAAGAAGGTTCTCACTAAAGTCTTGTCAAATCCAGGGAGATTTCACAAAGGTAAAACAAGCAGACACTGAACGTACTCCACTCAATGTCAACAAGGTGTTAAGCACCAGATGCAAGCAAAACTTCTCCCAAAAAGAAACACCACTCCAGTTCAGGGATAGAAATATCTGCATAATTTCACATGTCTGCAAATCAGGACTACTGTTCACCTTCAGTGAAACTATTCAGTTTGTTACCAACTCCTCTAATCCCCCCAACTTTCTCTAAACATAAAACTAAGCGATAAATAAAAGTGAAGTTCCTATTAAACAGGCTGACTATTTTTCAGGTATTTATAATATTTTGAGGGGTTTTGAGTGAAATCTGTTATATATTGATCAAATTCTATTTGGGTGCAATCACACACACACACCAAGCCTTCGAGCAGAGTAACTGCCTAAGTCACCAGATTCAACAAGAACGGTAGTTGTTTTTTAATGACATCATAACGAGCAACAAAAAACTTAATTTACCTTTTAACCTTAATTCTCCACTCAAAACTTTTATTCCAACCATTATCACAATTTACTGTAAAATTAATCTATTCTGGAAGGCTAGACAAATAAGGCAGTTTAAGGAACTAAACTGATAATCATATAACATCACTGTTATGAGACAACAACAGAGAGCAACGTAGTTTTTTCAATATTAGCAATTTAATAATTCACCTCGCCAGTCTTTCTACAAGTCTGAGTAGATTTACCAAAAGAAGTAGCTCTTTCTAAAAAATAAAATACACCACTGTGAACTGATTGTTTTAAAAAACCTCCCTTCACCTCCAAAGCACTATCATATTGTCAATTACTACCAGATCCTTCCGGACAGGAGGAACAGTCGGGAACAGCGCATCGGTCAGAACTGATGTTGTACACCACACGACAGAACACGGCGGTATGAGGCACGATCACCCCCGGGCAAAATCAGATTATAGCACATTCCCAATAAACTGTCAGCACCACCTTCCAGGAGACTGTTAAATTGTTTTTACGACCGCTCAGTGTCTCCCGTCCAACATACACGCCCACATCCCACACTGGATGCGCCGTTCCCGCTGCCAGGCGGCGGCTCCTGGGACAGCGGCGCACGGAGACCTGCCGAGCACTGGGAGCTTTGCTCCGCTTCCCAAGGAAACCGGGTTAGGGCCGTTCAGTTTAAGCCATTCCCTCCTTGGGAAGGCCTCTGGACAAAGCATGGGCAGGAGAGCCGCCTCAAGCTCCTTGCGCAGAGAGGAAGGATTTTGGCCTCCCCTACTCTAAAGCCTCTTCGCCAGGCGGGGAACCGGGAGAAGAGGCAGACTTCCCTTCCCGGGACCCGCCGGCAGCCTGAAGAAGAGGAGAGAGATGTTCCTCTGTGCCCTCTGCCGCGGCCGGAGCCAGGGCAAGGCCGGAGACAGGGAGTCCCGCCCCCACGGCGGCGCGGCAGAGGCCGCCCGGCTGGGTCGCTCCGAGCCGGGCCCCGGGGAGCGGTGCCGGGACACAGCCCCGAACGGGCCGCGCCACGCCCGCAGCACTCACCGGGCCCCGCTGGGTGCTGACAGTGGTCGCCATGGCGCCTCGCCGGGGCCGAGACCCGCCGCNGGGGGGCAGTGCCGGTGGGGGGGCGGGCAGTGCCGGTAGGGGGCAGTGCTGGGTAGGGGTCGCCGCCGCTGGGGGGCAGTGCCGGTATGGGAAAGTGCCGGTATGGGGCGCTGCCGGTGGGGGGCGCTGCCGCGCCGGCGGAGCGGGAGAGACGCCTCAGGCCGCCATCTTGTGCGGGGGGCGCCGCTGCCGCCGCCCGGGGCGCCCCGCGGACTGAGCCTGAGGGGTCGTGGCGGGCGCGGGGCCTGCGGGGCGTTCCCTGCCCGCTCTCTGCTCGCCGTGGGGGCCGTGTGTTGGAGGGAATGACACACTGCCTGTCCTGGCCGCAGTGGGTTTCCAAAGGCTGCAAGCCTGAGCAAGCGCAGCCCTCTTCAGGAGAACAAAAGCGGCTTTAATATTCATCGAAGTGCCGCTTCGGGAGATAAAGTCTGATTATTGCAAAGGCTGTTTTAATAACTGTTTCCCGTTGTTAGGGCTGTTTCCTGTTGTCAGGATCTGCGGCATAATTTTAGCCCTTAATTAAAATTCTAGCACGGATTTTGGCAGCTAGAAATAGAACAGTGCAATTAGGAATGCTCCAAATATAGCACCAGCTTTTCTTCCCCCCCTCCACTATACTTGCAATGGGAATAGCCTCATCTTTTTACTTCATGCAGTCATAGAATGTTAAGGGGTCAGGACAGACCCTAAAGATGAAGCAGTCCCAACTCCCTGCCGTGGGCAGGGACACCTTTCACTGCACCAGGTTGGTGAGGGCCCCATCCAGCCTGGCCTTGAGCACTGCCAGGGATGCAGCATCACAGCCTCCCTCAACAACCTGTTCCACTCTCATTAACCTCACAGTAAAGAATTGCTTCATAATATCTAAGCTCAATTTCCCCTCTCTCAATTTGTACTTTTTGACTCCTTGTCCTGTCACTACAGCCCCTGATGAAGAGTCCCTCTTTGGCTTCCCTGCAGGCCCCCTTCAGACACCGGCAGGTTGCTGTGAGGTCTCCACGCAACCTTCTCTTCTGAAGGCTGAACAGCCCCAACTTCCTCAGCCTGTGTTTTGATATGCAGGACTTTCAGCAGACACAGCACATGATATGAAGGGGCAATGCAAAGAAATTTTAAGCAAAGTGATTAAGAACACTCAGCACTTAAAATGTCAGATATGTGACCTGTCTGTACAAAGCTTGAGTACCACTAGAGTTACAGTAGTTTATAACAAATGCTGTCCACATGTAGCATCTTTTGGGAAACTCAGTTTCCTTAAATTGTATATATGTGCAGCAGAGTTTCAATAATTAAAGGATAGAAGCTTCTTGAGCCAACCTAGTTAAAGCAGTAATTAAGCACTATAGAGGTAATGAAAGAAGGTCAGTGCTTATTTCCATAATTACATGGACTCATAGATTCATAGAATGTTAAGGGTAGGCCTTAAAGATTATCTAGTCCCAACTCCCCTGCCATAGGCAGGGACATCTCTCACTAGACCAGGTTGCTCAAGGCCTTACCCAACCTGGCCTCTAACAGTACCAGGCATGGAGCATCCACAGCTTCTCAGGGCAACCTTTTCCAGTGCCTCACCATCCTCACAGTAAAGACCTTCTTCATGATATCTAAGCTAAATTTCCCCTCTCTCAATTTGTACCCATTACTCCTTGCCCTATTGCTATAGTTCATGATAGAGAGTCTCTCTGAAGCTTCCCTGCAGACCCCCTCCAGACACTGGAAGATTGCTGTGAGGTCTCCATGCAACCCTTCTGTTCTCCCGGCTGAACAGCCCCAACTTACCCAGCCTGTCTTTGTAGGGGAGCTGCTCTATTCCCCTTATCAACTTCGTGACCCTCGTCTGGACTTGCTCCAACAGTTCCATGTCGTTATGTTGGGGGCCCCAGAACTGTACACAGCTCTCCAGGCGGGGTCTCACAAGAGCAGAGTAGAGGGGGGAGAATCCCCTCCCTTGACCAGCTGGCCACACTCCTTTTGATGCAGCCCAGGACACAATTGGCTTCCTGGGCTGTGAGCAGTCATTGCCTGCTCACATTGAGATTTTCATCAGCCATCACCCCCAATTCTTTCTCTGCAGGGAGAAAGTCTTGACATCATTGCATTGTTACAATCTTGATATTGTGAGGGCAGGTTGGAGGGGAAAGAGTGTTAACAAGCTTCGGTGATATTCCTACATCTGTGACCACACAAGATAGGAAATTAGTTTTGGATAAGTCATGAGCAGTCACAGTTTTACTCACCATGGATTTCATTCCAAGAACTCATATAGTCACAATAATTTCAGGGAGATCAAATGGGAGATGACATTATTGTCGCTGTGAAATTTTTATCAACAGAAAAAAAAGTCATATTAATTCATAGACCCTTGAGATGTGTTCTCCTTATGCAGAGATACACAGTGACTAAAGTGAGCATTGTCCCTTCCTGACAGTTCTACCACTTCCTAACTGCATTTTTTATTTTCCTGTCTTATTATTTTTCTCACAAAATCCACATATACGCTAATAACTTCCTTTTATTCACCATTTTAAGCATTTTCCCAAGGATTTGTTGTTAAATAAGCCCCTCTCCCCTTAAACCGTTACCTGCAGGTGGCCTGGAAACGGCGCAGCAGTGCCGGCATTGCCACCTGGCGGACATCCCTGGAACGGGACGTGCATCCCCAGGGATCACCACACGGAGCACTGGGGCAAGAGCATTAGGTGAGGCATCTGTGGGATTCATTAAAGTGGGAATGTAAGCCATGGGAAAGGTGAGAGAACAAAAGTCATAAAACCCTCTTATTTGCAACATATGGGCATCGTTAAGAAAAGGTTAAAAGGTAATGAAAGAAGCTCTAATGACAATAAGTTATGTTTATCATGTAATAAACATTTAGATGTCAGTTTCTCCTGTATCAGTATTTCATCCTGATTTCCAGTTTCTTTTCCGTTGTTCCCAGTTCTTCATCCATCCCTTATACTTGTCACAAGACCTGCATTTCCTGAAATATCACCTGGAGCTTTCTGTTTATGTTTTTTATAACCTCATCTTCATGCTCCCAGGTACTGGCTGTGTCAGAGGCAATGCAAGTGTCTGAGCTCTCCATGCTGGTTCCCCAATACCAGGTGAAATGCCAGGGGGGACTATTACCTTTGCTGAAACCTTTGTCTAGTGGGGACAGTAATATGGTTTATTTTCTGTAACCACTTGACTCTTTTTATGAAATTTCTAGGAGCTTAATATCTCTGAAGACATTAAGTGAAAACTGATTAAGACTGGAAGAGTGGTTGAACATGTGTAGAGATAATTGGATATGTGCCCACGTAGCATGGTTCCTTGAAAATTATCAAATAGGCATTTCTTCCTAGTTTGGCTCCAGAATGTGAAAGAGTAGATAGCACAGAAGCTTTTTTTTATAAAATCAGAAAATAATGTCTCAAGGGGGCTGAGGAGGAGAGTAACACAAATGATGCTGTCCTCACTGAGGAACACTTACAGCAGAATTCCTGCCCAGTTAATTTTGTGCTTGTTCAGAAAGCTGGAAGGGACACTTCAAAGGTGCAGGAGAGTCTAATGGTATGGGAGTGGTGAGAGAACACAAAACTCAGATGGATAACTTCTAACTTTCAATAGGTATTTATTTAGGACTCAGCACTGGGGCCTGAATCTAAAACTGAAACCTGTCAGATCTGCAAAATATAAACAGCATAAATAGTGTGGTGAGAAGACCACACTTGTACTTCTGTGAAAATGGTGCACTCCTAGGAAGGTCAAGCGTTCCAGTTTATTGCGATAAGGTACATAATTGAATCCTTCATTTAGGAAGTAAACTTTAGCTCTTTGTTAGCTGATCTTTTCCCCAGGGAAAGCTCACAAGTGAGTTGGGTGGTTACATTTTAAGCCATTTTGAGTATCTCCCATGGTACCGAGGGAGTTCCCACAGTCATTTAATACCATTTGCTTATTGTGGCTTACAAAGACAGTGAAGTCACAAGAATGCTTTTGAAAATGCACTCTTAGCTGAGGTAAAGGTGGTGCATAAAAGCAGAGTAACAAATCATAGTTGTGGTTTGTTTAGTTCACAGAAATTCACTGGCCCTGCAGTGGATCTCACTGTGAGCAAGCAGAACAGGTTTTGGGTTTTGCAGGTATTACAAACATACAAGAACATTGTGGGATAGCTATGCATCACTTACTCTACTGGCTTGGATCTCAGCCCTTTTCATCATGTCTGCATAGTACTTTAGATACCAGACAAAATTACAATTCTGTTGCAAGGGGAAAAGCATCTTTTGCAAAATGCAGAGCCCAATTCCACCATAATTTCTTACACTGTCTCACAAAGCTGACTTGTAGTTAATTTGGAGGCAACAGTGACAGTGGAGAAGGTCAAAGAGATCTAGTGTTTTGTGGCTCCAACCCATACCAGAGTAGAACTGCAGAAAAAGGAAAGGGATGTTGCAGACTTTCAGCTATAGAAAACCCTTTGGAGCCCTAGCGTACTGAGCACAGCATCTTGGGATGAATGTGGACTTACACAAGGGCTGGACACAGGACCAGACACAGAGCGAGACTGCAATGCTAATCGGTTTTTCATGGTATCAGATCAAGCTTGGTAGTGTCCAACTGAGCTGAAACAGGAACATAGAAATCCCAGATTGCATTCAGACTGGCTGTAATAACCAATAATTTCCACTTCAATGGCATACAAGGTATTCACAGTGCCTTGCAAACTTTAATTAATCCTCACAGTCCAGTTGGGATGCAGAATAATTACATCACCCATCATGAAGGAAAGATGGCTCCAGCATGAAACATGGCAGCTCCATAGCAGCACACAGCAACATTACCCAGGAATTTCAGTCACGATGAATACTGCACTGAGACTACAAGAGAACTCAGCTGAATAGATTGAAAAGAGAAAGAATTAAATACAAAGTGAAGATCAAAATCTGCAATGTCTCCCTTAGGACACCAGGCCACGAAACAGAGATGTTAAACAGCAGGCAACTTACCACCCTCACAAACACTGCAGAATTTCATACTCCAGTGTTATAGCTGCTGATTGAGCTAGATGAGTATTGGCAAAAGTGTTGTTCAGGCAATTGTGGGGGACTCTAGCAGCACAGCCAAGAGCACTGCTGAGCAGCTAATAAGTGGCTATTCTTCAGTCACGCTGCACTCAGAATAGCTTTCCAGCAGAGGAAAAGCAAATTCTATTGGCTTCAACACCTGGTTGAGCAACTTAATAAGGAAAAAATTGAAAGTTAGAGCTGAATCATTATTTATTTTATAACTACATCTTCATCACACAGTCCACTCCAAAATGGGAGTTATTTTGTTTCAAATCAAGCTTGTGCAAGGTTTTTCTGTAGGTTCATTCAGCACAGAGGTGAGGAGAAGGTGCTTTGAAAGCAATTTCAGACAGCAGCTGCTTCAGAGGAGAGTAATCTACAGTCATAGGAAGATTTTTGTTCTTTATTCTCTAGTTCCACCACACTTTTCCCAAATTCTATTTCTTAAGTGTATTTTTAATGCGCTTGGAAAACTGTAGCTGTGCAAAGACTGTATTTAGTGTTATTTGGGTAATATGTCGATTTCCATACAGCACTTGAACAGAGAGGAGCAAAAAGTTAGGAGAGCAAAATGTCTCTGTCCTGTACACAGCAGACACATAAAAGAGCTTGTTCTTCTTACTGAAGTTACCTTTTCTGTATTTGAAAGCTACTATTATTTTACCTCTTAGTTTTCACTTCTGTGAAGTTCAGCTGTTCAGAGGAATGTCAGATTAAATTTATCCTAATTCCTTCAGCCTTTCCTTAAAAGTATGCTTTTAGCAAGCCTGATAATTATTATCTTCCTCTGTCTTTTCCCCAGTAGGACCATACTTTGCTTGAAGTAGCCAAAATTGGACATAGCTGGGGCAGACAGCTTCAAGGAGAGCTGAAGAATTGCTAAATATTTTTAGGTGATAACACAGGCGATAAATTGCAATAAGGGTTTGTCATTTTTACAGAGGTATAACATTGCTCACTCCTGTTCAGATTATGATCTATGTTAACATCCAAATATGTTTCTGACATGTGATTATTTAGCTTGCTGTTCCTCACCTTATGTTTCTGCAGTTCATTATTCTTGCCTAAGTGTGTGACCTGTTTGTTTTTACAGAGTTGCATCCTCTCAACACCTCTTGATGTTGTTCTACAATATATACCTGTTATGCTTGATTGCCAAAAATACCTACCCTAGTAACTGTGAATAAATCAACATTATTGTTTATTTAAAAAGAAACTGCTCTCTTATCTAAAGGGAAGTATAGCAACTAAAATTCACATATATTTTCTCTTGAATCATATTATCCTTTTATTTAGATTATTTTTCAAAGAGAATTTCCTGCTGCCTCATTTAAAAAAAAAAAGTACAGACTTTAGAAGTCATTATTTGAAAATAAAGACTAAAACAACATAGATTTTAGCATTCTAGTCTCACAGAAGGAGGACATGTAGCATTCTCAGTTATAATATCCATATTTGTATCTAGTACCATGCCAGGTTGTGACTATCAGAATCCTGTTCATGTGCTGTATGAATTTCCATGTATTTGTTTCATTTTTTTGTTCTCAGAATATAAAATAAATATGTAGAAAAATTAAGGAACTGTTCTAGTCTGCTCACCAAATTTCTCCTCAATAAAATATAAATTCAGACATGTAAGGGAAGAAACAATGAAAAATAAGAGAAAAACTACACAGGAAGCAACAACTTCCTTCAAAAAGTTAAGGGTGTTATTTTAGAGTAATTCTAATTAGCTAGTTTTTTTTTCAGACTGCTTAAAAATACTTCCTACTTCGTTTATTCATACATTTCCATTTGATCTAATATTTTGTATAGGCACAAGTAGTACAAATGTGAATTTTTGGGCAGAAATTCTTTACCTTTCCATCCCCAGGAAAGCAAACATTGCTTTTCTGCTTACTCAGGTTCATTGTAGAAATCTTTACTCATATGCAGCAAAACATAGTTTTTGTCCTTTGTAATTTAGCTAATTTGTTGATCCCCCTCGATAACAAGACACACATGCAAGTCAGTATTCTCTCTCTCTCCTCTCTTCAACTGCTGTTTTTCATGGAATAGGCACAATTTTTTTTTTGTGTGTATAAAAGAATTTCTGCACATTAAATAGCATACTTTCTCCCAATGGGTACTTTAGTTTTATAGATACTGATTTTTATAATTAACAGTGAATGGTATGAGAACTCTACAACAACAGTGCGTTTCAATTGTGATGTTTAGTAGGTTCTTTCTCTGGTAGGCTTTTCCTGTAAGTCTTTATTTTGGTGCCTAAGTGCCTGCAAGGAAATCATTATTTTCTGTTAGATGTTTAATCACAAACCTTGCAAGGAAATTTGCTGTTTTCCAAACAGTGCAGCGCTAACTTCATTACCACATTGACATGCTAGATACACTTGTCAGCTCTAAAGTCTCATCTTCTTAAAAGCCTGTGTTCCCTTTGGAAAAGATTATTTTCAAATTATTCAATAGCCTAATTTACTATTTCCATCTTTCCTCCAGAGCCTTTCTTGCTGAATGTGACAGGTTATGGGGGACAGGGCAAGTTGCACAGAAATACACTTGGTATCTGCAGTAAAAAGATTTTTATATGTACTGGCTCTGGTTTCTTTGTGGTCAGATCTTCAGCCTCCTTTGAAGTCAGCACTGATATACAAAGAGCATCTGGAGCTCTGTCCAGGGAGAGACAACAGTTTTGCTTCTCTGGAGCTGCCTTAGCTCAGCCTCAGGGAAGTCAGTAGGAACTGCAGGAGTGCAGCAGCTCTGAAAGTGCAGCACATTCAGCAACTTTTTAGCCTGTTTTTTTCCAACAACCTCAAAGTTGTTGGGGTACTAGAGCGTGTTGAGGTAAAGAAATGAGATACTGAGTCAGCTGTATCTTCAGCATTCTCAAACATTGGAACTGGACAAGTCTACATCTGGAGCTAAATATTACGAGCATTCCCCAACTCCTGCTTCTGTTCACTGACTATTAGGTGTCACCACATAAGGTGACATCACAGTGTTCAGTCACGTAAGTATGTGAATGAAGAAAATTAATATCCTCCTGCAAAGGAGACTTCTAAGTCTAATTGCTTTAAACACAAGAGCAATACGCATCTTGTTAGACTTGCTGAAGATCTAGGTTCAATTTCCACAGGCTCTGTGATCTCAGTAAGTGATCTGATATCTCCACACTGCCTCCACACTCCCAAACAAGGTGACATTAAAGCACATGTTGTGTTACAATTCTGCATGCTCAAGAACAGTATCATCTGTGAACATGGGGAGTGTTTAGTACAAAAGATCCTTTGGGTCAAGGTCTTCAGCACTTACTGCAACATGTAACATACATGCTGTAATTTACAGAAAGAAACTAAACTTCCAGTATTTAGAGAGTGTTCATCATTCCTTTCTGTCTTCTGGAAGACTGGGGGAAGACTTGGGAAAAACAGAAGTGTGTTTTGAGACATTGGACATGCAGGTACTGTAATCACTGGTGCCACATGGGAGCTTCATTACCATTAGCAGGCTGGGTTTCCCCTGCAGCCAATGGGTGTGTGTAGCACACCAGAAGCCACATACCAAGCTGAACGTACAGCACAGCACAAGCCTGCAATGTCTCAGTGTGCTGTACTATCGATCACTAACTTGTTAAAATGCAATAGTCTTCTGGTTAGGATAACTTCAGCAGTTTGTGTGCATATGAACCCTCACGAGGCCTCATGTACACCTCAAGCTGTCTGCAAGAATGCACTTGGAAAGAATGAATACCAGAAAAAGTAATAAAATAAGGCAGGTAAGAAAAAGTAGCTTTCATCATCTTTGTGTGTGAAGTTTTCAGTTTAATAAAGTTGCTGTTTCAAAGCAATGAATTGCTGCTCTAAGTATGGTTTTAACCAAAATTCTAATAATCTGGAAAGAAAGCAAAAGTTTCTAAAACACACAGATATAACAGATCTGTATAACACATATGCTCATGTGCCTGTTTCAAGTCACTTCTTGCTTGGCTTCCCTTCTGCTGCTTATAGCGTCATGTAGCACTTTCTGGCACATATTGTTGTCTTCAACACGAAGGTGGTGTCACCTGAGTGTAATTTTACAGATTTCCTCTGCAGGAATTCAGCCCTACAACTATATTCAGAACATGAAAAATGTGTGAATTAAAAATGTAACTTTGCTGCCTTTTTTTTTTTTTTGTGATAACCAACTACATAATTCTCTTTCCTTTTTTTTCCTAAAATGAAGATGACAAAGACAGTAACATCATAGAATTATCTGAGCCTTTCCACATCATTGATAAAGACTGCAAATTGTAGAAACAACAGCATATTTGATTTTTCTTCAATCTGGTTCTTTATCCTTGCTTTAACAGAAGACACCTTATTTTTGTATGACCTGTAAATACTGCTATTGAAATAGTGTATCAAAACCAAAGAAAAATTTCTTTTCTTTCTGTGAAGAATTACACCACATATTTACATGTTACATGAAGTAACAATTTTATAGTGTATAACACATTTGCAAACTGTAATGCTGCTGTTGGCTCCTACAGAAGCCTCCAAAGTTTTGTGTAAGCCTCTTTTAGATTTCCTGTGCATTATCTATGCAGAACAGCAGCTGAAGTTAGTTGTGAAGATCTGCTGAAAAATGAGGGCAACAAAGCTATCCACCCCATTGCAGACTTATCCTCTGTGTCTCTTCTCAGGACACATTTCTGGAGCCCTTTTTAGTTTTGATCCCACCAAACATTTGTTTTTGTCATAGCTTTCCCTGTGGCACTGGACAATAGGAATGATGTAACATCAGTCTGGCTTTGCACAGGTGCAAATGTCAATGACTGCCAGGTAATACAGTTCAGACTAGTGTGGCACAAATACCTCCTTACAGGCAGTTCACATCTCACTATTAGAATTATCCAAAAACAAGAGTACTTAAAGGTCTCTATTTAGATTGGGTTCTAGTTGTACCAGACATTTTCTCTGATTAAACCATTTTTATGTGTACATAATCTGTTCTAGTTGATGTTGTTGATCCAGAGTAAGAAATTCCTACCCACAGCCTTTGCTGCAACTCATTCTTTTTTGTCCCCTCCAATTTGCTCTTTCAACCATTTGTCTTATAATTTCTTCACTCAGTTCTGCAAACTATTCTAGTTTAAAACAAACAGACAAAAAATGTTCTCAAGTATGAAAAGAAACACACTGTTTCTTTTAAAGTTTAATATTACTGCCTCATTATTCAGTTGGGGAAAGGAGATATAGAGAGACTGACTTGCCAGAGGAAAAGAAGGAAGGACATAGAAGAGAATTTAGTTCCTCTGAGTCACAGTTCAGCATCTTAAATAGAATTCTTCTTTGTTCTAACTTTGTCTTACCTCTGAGCATGGCCCAATCTATGCTCAAACTTTCCTCTTCTAGACTGTTTGTCTTCTGATTTCAAAGGGTGACTTGTCACACAGGACAGGCACGGAAGTGATTAAGGGGTTGTTCTAGGCTTTTCATCTCTGGAATTTTTCTCCACTGTTGCAGTTACAAGCAACAGTGAAAATAATTTCCTGGAATCACAGCTTTCCCCTCAGCATCTTAGAGTATTTTTCCCTGTATTGTGTTTGTTCAGTGCACGTTTGCTTGCCAGCATCTGCCTGGCAAGCTTCATCTACCTGCTTTGTGCATGAATGTTGGGGATAATTCTGAAGGCTCAGCACAATTACCAGCTGGCCAGCTGCCGTGTTGGACTTTAGGATTTAACTTTTCATACTTTTCATGCACAAAAATAACATGTATTTATTTATTTGTATTTTAAAAGTTCCAGTGCCTATTGTATCTAGATGCACAAAAAAAATGTTTCAGTCAAATGTAAATATGCATTGTCTGAATCAATGTCCACTAATGAAAGCCCTTCTAAATGAACCTAAACTAACATACCCTCCTATATCTCTAAGTTCCTCCATGCTCTTTCTAAAGGTCTGGAGAAAATACATACTCTCCAATCTGCAACGTGACCCACAGGTGAAAAGTCTTAGAAGCTGACAGTCTAGTAGCGAAGTGGATTCCAGGATCCTCAACAAAGTACTGTACATTGCCCACTTTCAGTCAGATTATCACAAACTGCATTTTTTTGTCTTCTTTTCCTGAAACAGTGAGTTCTCTGTTAGGTTTTTACTACATGTACCTAGCTACTAGAAAATATATTCACAGTTAACAATCTAATTTAAAACAAACTATGCTCAGAATATAAAGTTACTTGATTGCTAAAAAAAACCCTCCACATGAACTCATGTATTAATGTAAAGAAAATTTCATCCTGGTAGGCAGCTGAGCAACACACAGTTGCTTGTTCACTTCCTCCCAGGTAGGACCAGGGGTAGAATCAGAAGGATAAAAGTGGGAAAATTTCTGCCTTGAGATAAAGAGAATTTGATATTCTTTTAAAAGGGAGGAATAGGGAAGTACAAACAAGATGGGGGGGGGGCAACAATAAACGAAATCAAGTAAAAGAAGAGATGCAAAAGAAAACAATTTCTCACCACCAATTTCCTAATGCCCAGCCTGTCCCTGAAAAATGGCAGTTCCTGCCAGCCTCCACCTCCCACCCTATTTTATTGCTGAAGATGGCATCATGTGGTATGAGATATCCCATGGGTCAGCTGTCCCAGATGTGTCCTCTCCCAATTTCTTGTGCACCCTCCTCGCTGGTGAGGCAGTGTGAGAAGCAGAAAAGGCCTTGACACTGTGATCATCATGATCAGTGATAATGAAAACACCCCTGTTGTAATCACAAATCTAAAGCCTGTTTTAGGCACAAATCTAAAACCTGCTTTAGTCACAAATCTAAAATGTAACACCATGCAACCTACTGTGAAGAAATTTAACTCTATCACAGTCAGAACCAGTACCAGGGGAAAATACTAAACTGATGTGGACAGCTCCACAGAGCCTTTACAACTGTTCTTAAAATATTTATAGTCCATTTTTAAAACTGAAGTATGGGTAAGGGTTTGCACCATTATATCAAACATACAGCCACTGAACATAGTGGTATATTGTTACTGAAAATAGTAAATGATAAGTCCAAAGCAAACTGTTACTAATGGCAAGACTTTTAGCATATTCCAACTGTAACAGAAGATACTGTGTTTTAAGTGAAGAGAGGGAGTTCTCCAGAAGCTTGACTTCAGCAGACTTACTTGCAGTAAGAAGGAGCATGCCAGGATTTGTTTTCAGCACTACTGCCAAAAGTTCATCTTTCTCAGCTAATTCTTCTAGTTGTCCTTTTACTTACAGAATCCAATTCCTCTGAACTTCCCTGAACTTGTAGAGTTCTTCTAATACATTCCTTAACTGACAGGCTTGGAGTTTTTCTTGCTCATACAGTTTCTCCTTCAATCCCTGTGTGATTTCCAAGCATTCCAAATGTCTCTCATTTTCATATTTCTTACTTCTAATATATACATATTTTAATACATTTTATTATCTTACTATAGAGAAATCCGGCAGGATAATTCCACGATCCATACCTTCAGTTGTTCATTGATTTGATCCAAATTTTTATTCTGCAATTCTAATTGTTTGATTTTGTTGTCTTTGTCTTTCAGTGTGTTCCTGGCATCATCCACTTCTCTATATAGGTTTTCTATTGATGTCCTCAAACAGCTTGCACTAGCTTGCAGTCGCCTGAACTCATCCTTCAAACCTTCAGTTTCTTTCAGTAAATTCCAATTGCCAATATCCAGTTCTACTACTGTTTCTCTGAGGTGCCACCTTTGGGTTTTTAAGCTTTCATTTTTGAAAGATAATTTATTAACCAGACAGGTTTTCCTGTTAGAGGGAGAAATCATAGTCAAGGTTGCAGGACACTGCTGTGCTGTGGGAGCTTCCAGCCTGCCCAAGTGTGACATAGTGTGGATATCACTATTCCACGGTTCCTAACTGCCTGCTCCTACTGGGCAGCTGTTGCTTGCAAGATACTATACAAAAAAAATGTCAGAAGGTGTTATTAAGAAAATTAAGTGCTTTAGGATAAAATGACTTCATTAGAAATTAGTTGAGAGTTAAGTAGTACACAGAAGTATAGCAATTTTCAAAACAGTGAAATATTTAACAGAGTGGTGAAAGGCGCCATGGTAGGACTAATGCTCTTGGTATATTTACTGAATGAATGTTCAGAGAACTGTTCTGAACAGCGAAGTGGCCCCATTTTTAGATGACACAGCATTTTGCATGTTAGAGCAATTCCTGCTGAATTGTACATGAGATTCTTAGATAACACTAACCATTTAGGAGACAAATGTGGAAATCATGGTGCACAGATCTATAAAACAGCAATCCCCAAAACATTAGCACCAGCAGGAATTCATACTGATTTAAAAAACAAAACAAAACAAAACAAAGATAGGGTGAACCTAGTGGGGTATTCTTGCAGCAGAGCTTCTCTAGCTCTTTCTCCTTGGCTCTCCCATCCAATTCTTCCTGTTATCCACAGCAATTCTCATCCTTGATTTTTCTCCAGCCTCAGTCTGTGGTTGGCAGTGTATTCTATATGTGCCTCTAATGTGGGTATTTTCAAGGTAAGGAGTAGACTAGAATAGCTGTATACAGCTGTTCTCACACAAGTTGCATCCTCATGTACTCCAATACCAGGACAAGCAAAGTAGGCTGTGTAGGGCTGTCTACCCTATACTCCAGTGCAGATCTGTGGCACCTTTAGAGCTTCCATGTGTTGGAATAATTAATGAGGTTTCCAAGTCTAGTTCAATCTTCAGTGTGTCTGTCAGCAATTCTTTTGCTTTGCTAATGAGAGTCCTTTCTGGGGCAGAGTCCACAGGTTCCATTAACTCAGAACACTTTTACACCTAATCTTTAGTGTGGTGTGTTGTGGCTCTCCCAGCACTTAACTGTCCTGCTTCTGTTTGGCATGACTTGTAGCAGGCTGTGTGCATCCCTGTGCCAAATGTCTCACTCTTCATTGTCCATGGCTGAAGTCGCCAGTGACACCTTTTCCACAGAAGGAAAAGTAGGCATTCATGAGATGGAGCTTGGACAACACAGAAGGATTTTATTCAGTTGCAGTATACCTTTTTGTGAAGTGAGTGAATTTAGGTGAGCTGTATTAACACCAAGCTTTTTTCCTCCCTCTCTTTTTTTCCAGTTATTGGCAGTGGGTTTCCCCATTAGGAGGTGTATGGCACTGCAGGACCAGAAGCTTTCCAAAGCATCTTCCCTGTCTGGGCTGATTCTCCTTCACTTCTGTTACATAATCCTCTCCTTCTGGATGAGTTATTCCATTTTATGCTGTTCTAGCATGAAATTACAAAGCCCCATACTGCAAATTAGATTTCAGTAGGGATATCAGGTGTATCAAGAAAGGCAATTCCAAGTGGCCTCAAAAAATGCCCTTTTTAAGTGTCTCTTGAATAGAAGCATCCACTAGTATTGTAGGGAAAACAGAGAAAAGGCAACAGGAGTGAGAAAGATTGCATTGAAAGATTGAAAGAGTGGGAAAGATTTTGCATTGAAAAGTTTGAGCATGTTGGCATAATTTTCAGCATGCAAAGGCCTTATTGTTTTAATAAGACTGGGACATGCAGCAGCTCTGCACATGGAGCAACTCAATTGTAATGAAGTATCTTTGAACAATATCTCTTTAAAACACACTTCCCTAAGAAGCAAAAAGGGTGGGGAACAATGGAAGGAGATTCAGAATTATGCCATGAATTTCTACAGAATGGAAACCTTGTTAGGAGATATGAGGCTATGTCCCAACTTATTTTAACCCATACAGGGTTCATTCATCAGATCTAACCTTCAGTAAGCCCAACTGCACAAAACCCAAGGAAGACTAAGGGGAGCAATAACCACTGAAAACCCCTGCTGATGGTTCCTTATGTGGTTTCAGGAAGCCTCTTGAAGACTACTCCATTTGGCCATTTCAGAAGTGCAGCCTCCCTGCCTGTATTGTATATTGGTGCAGGAGAGAAAGACAAACTCCTGTAGACAATAGTGGGGGAGTATTACAGTCTGAGGCAGATAAAGTTCAGCTTTCAAAAGTAAAAGAAACTACTCCTTGGACCACTGTGGTTTCTCATAAAACTGGAAAAGAAACATCTACATTCAGTATCATTTCATCTATTGGTATTACTAGAAAATAAGTCCAAAATTCTAATCCTGTATTTGAAAGGAGGTTAAAAAGTCAGAGAGTTACACTGGAGCCAAACTGGACCTGCTGTACTAAAGGGAGTATTCAGGAGGTTTGGGGGTTGGGATAAATAAAATGCAGCAAAGAAATATGCCATGTTGAATAACATGGAAATACTCTGTAACAGCAGAAATCAGAAAGTTATAATCTATTTTAAACTCATTCATTATTCAACAAAATGACTGTTTGTGTCAAAAGGAAGTTGTTGAAGAAAAGAAATGAAGATTTGTCCCTAACTTAATTTCATGCTCTCCTTGCTTTGGACTGATAAGCACGAAATTAACTTTGTGCTAATCAAGAGGTTAGGAAACATTATAGAGATGGATGATTTCTGCTGATTATGGTTAAAAAAAACTATTTTGTCTGCACATTTATGCAATACAATGGTGCATTGCTCATAAAATAATTAGTTTTACAATATTTAAAACTTTTAATGCACCAAAGTAGAAAGCCTTGAAAAGCCTTTTCTTTCTCTTCTCTCTTCAGACCTCTGTCTCCCTAGCCCCCTCCTCAGAGTTTCACCACTTCTATTCAAAGAACAGCAGAAGGGAGAATCAAACAGAAAATCTTGTTGTTCTGCTTTTATCATATTCAATACTTGACCTAAGAAATCAGGAAGCAGTTAAAAGCTTCTGTTTCAACTTCCCACCCTGTTCAAATGCTTGCTCTCATTTTGTTTGTCTGAAACTTTGCCCTTTTAGAAGCTTGCCAGTGCATTGGAGTGCATGTATGTGTGTACTTACAGACATATCTATGCCCTTGTTCTTTCAGTCAAGTATATTAGAAAATGTCTTTTCATTTCTAACAGGGTTCAGTCATCTCTGTAATAAACATGTCCTTTAACAAAATTCTCAACTTTAATGCTTTTCAAATGTCTCTAATGGTTTCTAATTTACCGACATTTTCCCCAAGCCCCTCATCAATTTAACCATTCAAGTTGCTAACACTGTTAATACTTCCTCAGTCTCCATCAGATCCACTGCAGACCTTGAAATCCCTCTGCTGCCTCTGCAGACAAGAGCACATCTGGTTGTGCATCCTTACCATGCTGGATCAGAGTATTTATTAGCCTGGCAGCAGAGTCTCATCACTATGCAATATGATGATTAACAGCTTCATTTTCACCATTGCCGTCCAGAAGGGTCTCTCACAGGGTCATTTCCTCCTCTCACTTCTATCTTACACTGGTATAATTCCACTTACTTCAGCACTTGGAGAACAGCATGAGCACAAGGGTCTATAATTCTAAGGATTTGTGGGGAAGATTTCAAGAAACATTTGGAGCTGCATGCCAAATTGCCTTGCATGACTTTGAAAAAGTCCAGATGCCTGTACTTTGGGAAAGATTTGAAGGGGAAGCAGATGCAGGCTGACCTGTCTTCAGACAAGAGTCTAAATTTTCAGAATGGCCTAACATATGCTCTGCTGGGACTTTTGGGCTGAAGACACTAAAATAAATGACACATGACCCTACTGCACACAAGCTGAGCTGTTCTAATTGCTCCTATCCTGTGCTATATGAAAAGCAGTTGGAAATGGCTCATCTGTAGGAGGCAGTTCAAGCCTTGGAGTGTTTTTAATTCCACCTTTCTAGACAGAACTCCTATGCAGAGGCAGCTTGTTAAGTGGCCCACCTCAAAATTTCCTGGACAGAAGTGCTCCTGTCTGTCGTGGTACATATGCAGCCAGCAAGTCATATGTGACAGTTCCCTAAAAGAGACCCTCTTGCATGTAGATGCAGAACAAAGATTTGAACTGTCACTGCCACAGTCAATGATAATAACCAAGCAAATTCAGACAGGAACCGGACAGTCTGCAGCAGATACCCAGGAGGGCAGTTGTGAACTTGCAGAACTTCAGAGGGGAATCCCTTCAGAAGAGCAGCCCAGTAATTAGAGCATGAAGAACTTGGTAAAGATTTCTTGAACGATGACTACCACAGACTTCCTGGTAACCAAGCTACTTAAATCTTCTGGGTCTTGGTTTCCTTGTTTGTGAATTTGAGGTAACCATCCTGGTCAGCTGGCTGGTCACCTCCAGGTTATTTTCCAACACGCAGCTTTCCAGCCGCTCTTCCCCTAGCCTGTGGCACTGCATGGGGTTGTTGTGACCCAAGTGCAGGACCGGGCACTTTGCTTTGTTGAACCTCCCAGACTGCAATCACCACCACCCAATGAGCCTGGCCATTCAATCAATTCTTTACCCAGCCATGGGAAGCCAATTTCTTCAGGAGAGTGCTGTGGGAAATATTTTCAAAGGCTTTACTAGACTATGGGTAGACAAAACCCACAGCCTTTCCTCAGGTGATTGAGTTGAGCAGGTTGCCCAAATGCCCTTGTGGATCTTAGCATGTATGTGTACATGAAAGTTATTAGGAAAGGTTGAGAGAAGAAAGGTGATCTTATGGTTATCTGCAACAACTTAATGGGAAAATGCAAAGAAGAAATTCCCCCCATTCTCAAACGCATTCCCTTTCTCAGGGGACGACCACCCTGTTGTGGACCAGCAAAAGGAGATGGGAACATTAGATTACTGACTCCCAGACACTTGAGCTGTATCTGGAAGAGGACTGGACCCCTGTCTTCCTTTTTCTGACAGCTATTCCTTGCAGATGCAGGGAAAGTACTCATTAATCTTCATTTGATTTCTGTATTTCTAAAGAATTTTAAATAGACAAGTGGGACCAGTTCACTTTCCCTAGCAGGGTATTTTCTCAATTGCTCTTTACCTTTGAGACCTTGTGCATTCAGGCTATTTGCAATGTCTGTTTTTTAGTATACTCAGTTCAACTGATTCAGTATTTGAGGCTTCACAGCTCCTTGCTCATACCCTGACTCAGGACCCCACACTTTAAAACATAGTCCTCCATATTATGACTTCAGGCAAGAATTACCTATGACGTTTTAATTGTCTCTGGTTTATCTGTGGACCAGTTTAGTTTCTTGTTCTTATTCTCGTCATATCCCTTAAAATAACCTTATTCTATCTGCCTGTAAAAAAATGCTAGTAAGAATGACTTTAAAAAGTGGGCTCTGCCTTGACATTAACAATTAAATGGGTCCTCGCCATGATTAAGCATCCTGAGATATAAACATGCTGCTACCTGCACATGCCAGAAAAATAATTAACAAATACAGTACAGGATTCTGTAGAATTTCTTTCTCTTAGAAACCACTTTGAATATGTGAAACATTCTTGTGAAAACTTCAATAGAAAGGGAAAGAGAGCACCAGTTCTGTTGCACATGACAGAAGGGACAATGGGGACTTGCAGTTTAACAAGCCCAGTCTACACAAGAAATTGAAGTAATTCTAAATTAACATAACTAATTAGCAGCCTTAGATAACATAATTGCTATGCAGAACTTCCCAGTTTTAGTTAGCATTCTGTATTAACTACTATGTAATTATTAAGGCACCATACTCAGCACCAGCAACTTAATTATCATTAGTATTGCTCCAGTCTCAAGCTTGAATGCCGATGATTAATAAAACACAATTATTTACATTGTAATTGTGGCATTTTAATTAAACTGAAAATGCACTTCATTTGCTTTTTGTCAGAGTGTTAATTTTTTAAATTAAGGTCACATCTTTTTGTCAAGCCTTTTTTTAATCCCTAATTGCAAGTTAGATAGACTGATCTCTTGTCATCTTAAGAAAACATTGTGACTGTTGGTGACAAATTAGTTGGGGTAACAAAACAGCCTTGTTGCTCTGGAGTTATGTAATGCCAGTGCTAATAAACAATACCTTGATATTGTTTGTCATGATTCATACATAACTTCAGTGTATATAAGTCCTACTTAATTTTGGTTTAGAATTAGTCTTTGCAAGGGTCAGTTTGTTATTACTTTTATTATGGTGATATTTTGAAGGTCCTGTTAAGACCAAAGAATTTACAGACCAACAAGACGCCGGGTGAAAGGGGAAGTGTTGGCTTATAAAAATAAAATGAGCTGCTCCTTGTCACCTAATATGTTACTGTCAGGGTCAGGACCAGGGTCAAGGCCTCCCAGCTCTTATTTCTGTGCTCTGATGCGAGATCACATTGCTCCTCATGTCAGAAGGTTTAGAAATGCCAAATGTGTGGCAAGGCAGAGACTTAGTCCCTATTTCACAACAAGGCTCCCCTGGCCTTAGCAATAATTAGAGATTTTTTTAATGCATTTTTGTAACTCCTCTGATTTCAGACGGTTTCTTTCTGATTTACACTAGCATAAGATGGATCAGGCCCAGGATTAATAGCTTTCCTGAGAATGTCTAAGCACAGTAAGACAGAGAAAGAGTGATTTCCCTGCCATTACCTGGAGAAATTTACTATGCATTTGCACCAAGTTCTGCCCCAGTTTTTGTCCTCTGAGAAACTCTCAGTGATAGCCATTAGAAACTTAATAGGTAAGATTCAGTTTCTTTTTATATAGCCAGAATTTAACTTAACTCAAAATGTCAACATGTTTGCCTTGGGGGAGGATAGAAAGGAGAATTACCTAGTTTATTTCAGAGATTAGTCTCACTTGTGCTTGCTTTATTACTGTATCCTCCAAGTTATAGGACTGGAAGCCCAGAGGTGAAATGGCTGAACACTGGATCAGGAACCAGGTTTTTGGGAGCAGAGTGAGAGAGGATTTGTCAGGCAGACTGACTGAAAGCCACGATAGACAAAAAATGAAGCCTGGAAAAGATCCAGAGGGTAAAAATTATCTATCGGTTTAGAAAAGAAACAGGTTATGGAAAAGAGGATGCTTTGAGCTGAGCTGCTTAAAACAGACGCAGGGAATTAGCAGACTTTGGAAGCTGAAGACCATGTGGGAAGCAAACCCGGAAGCTGAGAAGGAGAAGAGAAGAGAAGAAAACATCATAATTGCAATGCCACTCAAATGTGATCTAATCTCTGACCTGGGCAAATCCAAGACCTTTTTGTCTGCTCAGCCCAGCACAATAGTGAAATGAGTGACTGGCAAGAAAGGGGAAACCGATTGTCTCTCTATAGTGATAGTGCAGATATCTGTGGAGCTGTACATTAAACACTTGATGAAACTTAAACAAGTGAAGACCCTTTGAGTCTATAAGGAAGAAAAGTCTATGTCCACTGTGCAGATTTATAAATGTGTACAACATTTATAGTTTTCGGAGCGGCCTAGGAAAAAGGCTTCCCCAAAATCTTTTTCCCATATGGAAGGAGAATAGGTCACTGAGGCAAAAAAAAAAAAATAAAAACTACACAAAAACTGATGCAAAAGCAGATCAACAGGTAAAAACAAAGGAGCCTTTTGTGAGAAAACTCATGCAAGACTTCTCACTCACTTCAAAGTTCCCTTTTACAATGAAAAATTGTCATTTTTAAAGATATAATTAGCAATAATGCATTTCTCTTTTGGTTCTTCTGCTCCTGTATCTTCTGTGAAGCTTCTATGGTTTTATATAAGCAAAAGAGATGCAAAGCTCCCTACTCCAGGGATCACTTGCCTATTGTTTTTGTTGCAGATCTCTTAATCTCTGGAGATTATTTTTCCGTTACTTAAGCAATTCTGGCTGAATTTCAAGACATTGTAATAATGAACAGGTGAAGACAGGGGATTTCTAGGCATAAAGGAAAGTACTTTCATTTTGTCCTGAAGCAGACACATAAAGTTACAGATGGCAGCTTGATTCCTGAAGCTATTGGAGGCTTTGGGAATGACAGTACTTGCCAATTTACTGAAGAGATAACAGAGCTGATTTACTCCAGCTAAAGACTGGGCTACATTCTCTAGTGCTGTACAGTCATCACAGAAATGGCCTATATGATGGCCTCATTAGCTTGGAAAGATCTCAGCTGAATTCTACTGCTTAGATAAAACAGAAGGATACTAAAGCTCTCCTCAGCCAGATTTATTATCAACATTCTCATCTGTATCTCGTGAGAAGAATGTGACTTTCTCTTCCAGAGGTAATCCCTGCCAGAGTAATCCCTACTTCTATCACTTCAAGATTACTTAGCTGCATTATACTTTATCTTAACGCCCCTGGGAAACTCAAGCTGAGGAACAATTCCATGACCAATTTTCAAAGCAGCATCATGACAAAATTATTATTACACCAATATTTCTGGGTCTGTAGCAGCTGCTACTAGGTTTCTAAATGGAATTTAAAATACTAGGATCAACCTGTAAATCCCTAAATTTATTGGATATGGTTACCAGAGGGACTGCCTCTTGATTCCTTTGCAACTGTCCTGGCTGAGATTTCTAGGGGTGCTTCAGTGGAAGCTCTCTGATTATAAATCAAACAGGTCAAAGTCAATGCTTTTCACAGGGACAGGCTATGGGCTGGAGATACTTGGAATGAAATCTGTATTTTGTAAAAGTGAAAGGCATTGGTTAGTGCAATTTTGCTACAAATTTCATATATCTGCAGTGTATAGGGTAGGAATGAAGAGCAGGGCATGAGTCTCCTCTGCACAGGGGCTTTTATGAACTTATATGCATTCAATTACTGCTTTGTACTTAGTGCTTTTGGGACAAGAAGAAGAGTAATGATCTTCTGGTGCAGATCATTGTCATCTGAAAAATTCCGATTTAGCTTCAGTGTCTCTAGATCAGGCCTGCTAAAAGAAACAGTTATGGCAAAAGCCCTTACAAGAAATCCAAGTTAGTTAAATGCTGACAACTCCTGTATAGAATAATATTTTCATAAAGCAGATTTACAAAGGTATGATTGCCATGTAATGAATTAGATAAATCTTGAATGCTTTGAATGATTTTTTCAATATTTTTCTATTACTTTAATTTAAAGAGATTTCTGTTATGACTACTTGCACCTCCAAGTATTGTTTTTCATATAATGGTTGGGATGTAATATACTTCTGAGTTTTAAAAACTAGGGAAAAAATAAAATAAATCAAAACAAAACATAAATTGTCCCATTACATAGTTAAGCAAATTCACCCTTCACTTCAAAGAGTTTCATCATAAGATGGAGCACTGCAAAGATCTCAGGATCTATATTTCATTAAACAAGTAAATACAAAGGCAATCATAATAAAAATGCATGAAATGGTAAGACACATCTCACTTGAGTATAAACAATATTAGCTTTTGATGTAAACTATGATCATTCAGAGAAGTATACACAGCCCCATGGTTTTTATGCCCAATTGCTTTTGCCACAGTTCCTTTCTTCATCAATCCATTTTTTTTGTGAATTCACAGGGAAAATAGAAAACAAGCAGCACCAGTCCCTCCACCACTACAGTACTTTGCTTGTGGTTTTTTAATTTGGGTTTAATTTATGTTTATTTTAGTTTGATCTTTCCTAGATATGTCTAGAAAGATTTTATTTTGGATAATATATGAAGTAATTGGGTAATGAAGGAGTCTGTCTGTTTTTAGAACTTTAATAAGTAATCCCTCTGGACCCTTTACAGCTAAACACCAATTTTTCCATTCTCTTTAGATATGCCAGTTTGAATGTCATGACTGCTTCTTGGTTCCATGTGATATTCCCCCATTCTTTGCCAAGTCTAATAGGCAAGTAGCAAATGAAGCTGGGGATGTTTAGAGCATGACAGGACAGGCTCATGCAAAAAGTAATCAGTGATACCCTGGGAAACTTTATTCTTTCCTTGCCACTGTGGTAGTCTTCAGATAACATGCTGCAAGATAAGAAGTCACATATTTTACATAAATTCATTAATTGCTTCCTACTCATTAAGTATCTGATCAAATGAGCTAAGAATTTGCAGCTAAAATTATTGTCAATGAGTATTATTTAATTTATAATGCCCAACACAAAGTGAAGACACATTTTGCAGTCAATCACTCTGTCTCAATTTCCATCTGGAAAATGTGAACAAAAATAATTAAATTAACAAGAATGTTGTGGGGAAAGAAGTGTGAAGTATTGGCATATTATAGTGATGACTGCCATGGGAAAACCCACAGGGAAATTAACATCCGTCTCTTTATAAGGATTTGAGCCATATTCCATAAATAAGTAAGATCTGATGATTAAATGGCAATGAGAAACAAATTAATTTTTTGTTTGCAAAAATTAAATCCTCTTTCACTAGAAAAGGTATGGTCACCTGAAAAAAAAAATCCTGACATGATTCTATTGCACTACCAATCAGCTTTAAAGTTGTCTGGCTGGTGTCATTCATATGAAAAATGGCAAAACCTTGGCTAGAGAGAATTCCAAAATTTTGACTTTTTTTTTTTTAAAATAAGGACACAGCCTCTATGCAGTGTGTAAAGGCTCCATGGATCATCCCTAAACTTACAGCATTTAAGCTGTGAGTGAATTTTCTGATAACTTACAAGTAAATCCATTAAGTAGATTAAGTTAAATTAATTAAAAACAGTGTCCTACCAGAGATCTGTCATCTGTACCACTTTTGATTTGGACATGAATGACCTTCCTGGCAAATAACAAAGATACATCCAACTTTTCAGATAGCAAAAAACTACCAAAATCCCCTCTTTGAAGACATTAAATGGAGGTTAGCAATTGTTATGATTATTTAGGTTAGCGACAAGCTTGAGTCAAGTTAGCATGTGTCAGCATTTGTGAAGATCAAGTACATAATAATGAAATAGGGGTCTGAATGTCTTAGTCTGATCAGGGAAAAGCAACCCTAAAACTGTTAGCTGGCATGAAGACTCATGAGAGTAATGAACTGGCAGTTTAAATGATGATTAAGCTGAATAGTGTCTACCAGGAGGACACAAAAAGCTCTGTCACCAGGGAAGAAAACCAAAGCCTAAGAGACTGACAGCTCCTCATGCCAATATCCTCATATTCTCTTTCCAATATTTCCAGAAGATTTGGGAGCGATGCAGACTTCCTCAGGGCACAGTGAAGCAGGTAAAACCTAAGTTGCACACTAGTCTGAATTGAATGTCCCAAGAGTGATGTCTAAATAGTGTCCCTGTCTCGAAATTGCTCTAAGTAAGCACACTAGACACTTAATTCTAAGCTTGCACTTACATATATGACTGAATTGTGTGTGAGAATCCCCAGATTCTGAGCACTTTCCCATTCTGAAATTTTATTTCTAACGTTGCCCTTCTCAGGTGGTTTTGCCTAAAGGTGCAAAAATTAGGCAAAAGTACAGTGAACGTGATATTCTTTATAGAAAGACTGAAGGGCTCTAGTTTGCTTTATGCATTCTCTGCTTTCTCTTCAGTCTTTCCATAGTGCATCTTCCACCTGTAAATCTTAGCAAAGGCTCAGTTCTGTCTCATGCCCCTGTGGCGACATTGCTGTGTAGAGCAGAGATACCAGCACATTGCCAAATCTCAGATGTAGAAAAAGTATTTTGTTCAAATTCTGGGGGTCCCAAATAATGCTTTGCATTATTTGTTGTTTTGAAGAGGGTTGGTTTTTTTGTTTTTTGGTTTTTTTTTTTTGCATAACATGAACTCATGTATGGTTTCCTTTTGACGGCTTGTCGTGATTTAACCCCTGCCAGCATCCAAAGCCCCACGCAGCCACTGGCTCACAACCTCATCTGCAGGATCGGGTAGAACATCAAAAGGGTAAAAGTCACAAAACTTGTGGGTTAAGATAATGCCAGTTCAATAGCGATAGCAAAAGCCATGCACACAAGCAAAGCAAAACAAGGAATTCTTTCACTGCTTCCCATGGACAGGCAGGTGCTTGGCCATCACCAGGAGACCAGGACCCCGTCACATGTAATGGTTACTTGGGAAGACAACTCCAAATGTCCCCTCTATTCTTCCTTCTTTGCCCCACTTTATATGCTGAGCATGATGTCATAGGGTATGGAAAATCCCTTTGGGCAGCTGGGGGCAGTTGTTCTGGGTGCATCTCCTCCCAAACTTCCCATGCACCCCCAGACCCCTTGCCAAGGCATCAGTATGAGAGCAGAAAAGGTCTTGGCTCTGAGTAAGCCCTGCTCAGCAGTAACAAAAAAGCTCTATATTATCCACACTGTTTTCAGCACAAATAGCCCCATACTAGCCACTGTGAAGAAAATTAACTCTACCCCAGCCAAAACCAGTACACAGCTGCAGGGAAGTAGGGCTGTTCTTCCAGCTCATTGCTGACTTGTTGGTCACAGGTCTGTACATAAGGGATAGTGAAGTACGAGAGCTTTACTGACAGGCACCTGGCAGCAGCTACATTGAAGAGACTGACAATACATCCCTGTGTGTCTATCAGTTTGAACTCTACATTGGTTCACAGAGGTGTAAGGTTTAATTCCTCAATTTGTATACAAACACTAAATCAATGGGATTCCTGTGTATGCAAAACTCACTCAAGTCGATTATCTCTGTTGGTTGTTAGATTAGACCCTGCCTGCAAGACAAATTGCACATACATTGACTGAAACCAAAACTGAGGCTGCTGTGAAATGTACTTTGAAATCTAATGCACCACATCTTTGAAGAATGAGTTTACATCAGAAAGGCAAAACTACAAAAAGAATTGTCAGTACTGATAAAGATAACCTCTCCCACTATTTGTCTGGCACTTGTCCACTTATACTTGCATTGTGTTTCTACTTATGTTACTAAATCATGGTGAAATGTAAGACTTCCATGTTTATTCATATTTCTAAAATATGTTGTATGAGCAACATATGATGAAGGAAAGATGACTACTGTCAGGGAACTGAAGGCAACTGATTTATTAGTTCCCCAAGTTGCTTCTACTAATGTTCCTTTAAGTAGTCAATCCTCATGGAATTTAAACTCCCATAAAGCAACACCACCACCTACAGCTCAAACATCAGACTCCTCACCATATGCTAATTTCACCTCTCTCTGTCCTGAGCTAAAGCTTTATCAAACCTAAGAGTAAGAGATTACTTCTTTTGAAAATGTGCAGTATCACTTTAATTCTCATTATTCAGGATTAGAGGTTGGTTTGAGGAAAAAAAGAAACAAGAGGAATGAATCACCTCAATGCAATTTGTTTAAGTGAAAGATTCTTCTCTATGTCTTCATCCAGCAATCTGACTTCTGCAGTACAGGACTCGCCATGAAATGACTTCAAGCATTGTAAGCAGAACATTTTAGTTCCAGAGTAATTCAAGCTCCTCAGAAATTTGTGCTTCTCTATTTTGATTGAAAAAATACCTTCATCAGCAATGGGAATTCATGAGGTGTATGTTATGGAGAGAGACTCCTTTTTATGCTACTACAAATGGATACCACAGTACAAAAACAATTTTACTCCATTTTTCAGTAATTACATCTTACTATGGTGCTTTGTCCCATGCTGCTAAATATGGTTTGGCAGGCTGAAGGGGATATTTCCCCCTCAGTTTCACAAAGGTGGGTGCAAGGCTGCATTGCACAGTTGAGAGAACCATGGTATCAGTGGTGACAGTGATAGAGAAAGCTAAAATCGTGTTACTTGCACATAATAGGAGTTGAAAGGAAGTGAGAGTGCCCACAGATGATGTTCTGTCCCATGGCCTTTATCCATTCCTCCTCCTCAAAGTACTAAAACCAATTTGTAAGCGACTTTTGACTCCTTGTTTGCCCTAGAAGGCTGTGTTGGTGCTTTTTTGTACAAGCCTAGTCTGGGTCTTAGAGGGAACCACAAAAGCTTCAACACAGAAAAGGCCACCGATTACCTGAATTTATTGTCTGTAACCCTGGCTGGGCCTGTTTATGCACCATATTTTCTACTGTCACCAGATGTACAGTTATGCAAAATAATGCATACAAATTGTTCTTAAGATGCAATCCTAAACCACAGACATAGCTTTTTATAGCTTTCAGCACTAAGATACTGGTTTAAGGCTTTGGCATTAGTCCAGTCAAGAAAGCTCTGTTCAAGTCTTTTGTAGTGAGTTTTCACATTTCATGTGAACAATTAATGTTCAAAGGAGGCTTAAATGTGCTGTTTGAGTATTTCAGGGCACTGGAGTCATAAAAATTTAAAAAAAAATTTTAAAAGGGTGTGTCAATTTAATGGCACCTTTGCTTAAATAGAAAGCTTCACTGGAAGGGGGAGTTTCTTTTAGGGAAAAGGCATAGGAAGATTTATAAAATTTCATTTCAGTGATCCATGGGTCAGTGGTACTGATACCAATCTACACTAGCTGAAGATCTGAGCTTGTCTGTTTCTACTTCCAGATCCCTGCAGTATTCATGACATGCTGTATATTATATTAATACTTACAGGAGTTAGAACTGCTAACAGAAAATGACTGCTGCCAATGCTGCAAAGTGATTGACAGTGATTTATGATTAGATGCAGCCATAGAGATCTGTTGTGCAAACACCTAAGCTGTCAACTGAAAAGACACAGAAGAATTTTGAAGATATCATTCACAGGTGCTCTACTGTCTGAAGAGCCACAGGTGTAAACAAAGAGAACTCCGTAGCCTGTTTTAGCATTACAGCTATAACTCTATTGTACCCTACCTATCCCCGCAGGTTAGGAGAACCCACATGTGTGTAATGGATCTGCTTACATTCTTACAGGCTCCAATTCTGTCAGGCGAACGCATTTTTGTGGTGGATCTCAATAGTATTAGCTGCACAACCTGTCTGCACTGTGACACCGGTACCCTGGACACCGCGGGTGGCCTTTCAGCTTTGCCCCGGTGACCACCAGAGAGCAGTAGCGCACATTTGCACTGCGTGCCTTCGGGATGGGCGCATGGAAAAGGTGTGCAAGGCAAAAAGGGGATCTAGTGTTCAGGAAGGAGGGGTCAGACCCTACCAACTGCAGTGTATTGTGCCCTGCATGCATCTGTCACCATATAGACAATCATTCACCGCTATGAATCTGTGAGATCAAGAATTATTGGCCAGCTAGGGGAACCATCTATGAAATTCCATGTTCAAAGTTAATCATGTTTGTGTTAGACATGCATATTTGTTTTGCTTTAGACAATAGAGAACAGAAAAGTAACATGCTACATTATTTGCCATAAGTGTATGGGTTGCTGGGAATAGTTTGAATGATTACATTGTCACTAATGCTGGCAGAGCTATCAGCATGATTTCTGCATGAGAGGGTGAGAAATTTTTGACTTGTAATTATCCGAATCTTTACAGGTGGGGTGGAAATTTTTTTAAGTGATCTTGCGACTCAAAGATCTGACTTAGGTTCTCACAGAGATGACTTGCTGACAAAAAACTAGCCAGAAGTTGACCACTTACAAACAGGTGCATTTTGCAGAAGGACCTCTCAAAAAGTTGTATATTCAGTACGGTTGGACCATAGACCTAAATCTTCTCCTGTCTTTATGTATTTTCTTTTCATCTGTCTTACTCTGTGTGTCCCTATTCCTATTATGCCACTTAGAGCTCTATCCAGATCACCCAGGAGTAGCAAGTCTCTTCAACTGTTGTCACTGATAGCACAATTTTTGCTATAGTGGGAATTATCTTGACCGTTTTGGTTTCCAAGTCTTAATGATTCTGTTTTACAAGCAAAACTGTCTCTACTTGTCTCCTTTGAGATAGCTTGATTTCACATCATAGATAATCAGATGGATCTTGTGACATATGTTAATAGCAAAGCTTTAGCAGAAAGCAATTTGGTTGGTTTTTTTCTTTGTTTGTTTTGGATGTTTTGTTTGGGTTTTTTTATTGTTGGGTTGTCTTTTTGCTTTTGAGTGCCCAGTGATTTCATAGCTTTTGGAAAGAAATAGTGAAAAAAGCTGCATTGTGGCTGCTGAACTGGGACTCCAAATTCTGTTTCTGCTAATTGTTTTTAACCCTATTACAGTGTACACCTCTCAAATGATGCTGACATTTATTTTACCTCTCTAAACTATGTCTGCCTTTGTTAATTGGGGAGAGAAGGATTGTCACAGTCTAACGTTTGACCAGTGTTCCTTAAGATACAGCTGTTACTCAGGTTTGGACCTCTACAACATATTGTAACATGAAATCTAATAATCTGTGAATGCTGACATGACCAACATTTGTGCAACAATTCCCCATTTTAGAAATCTGTTCTTTCTGTAGAAATGGCTACCAAAATGTGTTAGGGCCAGGTCTTGATTTTACTACCACTGATGTTTGTTTACTTGGTACATCTTTCAAAAGTCTTTCTGTACCTGCTCAGGACATGGTCTTTGGACTTTTGAGAGGCATATGACACTATTCCCATCTAACTTCATTATAGGTGTTTTACCTACTTCTACCATTCCAGATCAGGCCTGTTTCAGGAGTATTTCTTTCCATATAAGTCGTGTGTTCTTTTTAGGTATAATTTGTTTTTCTTAGTAGTAACTGGGATAAATGGAAAACCCAATGAAACACCTCTTCTGTGGCCTCTCTCATCCTGTGCCTGGCAAGTTCTGGGACTGCTAATGTCAGTTTCTGTGATTTATCTGCTGGGGTGTTGTTCTGACCTGCAATAACAAAGTACATCATTGTTGACTTGCATGTTATAAAAATGATGCACAATACTCACATCTAAAAGTCAGAATGAACCTTTTACACAGCTCTTTGTCAGTTCTACAAATGGTTGTAGTTAATCAATGCTATAAAACTTTCCTTTAGGCACTGGTACTCAGCGTTCACACAGAGACATGCAGCTCAAGTCTGACATTTTAAATTCTTCTGGTATTATCTAATGAAATAACTCAAGGCTTGAAAATTCCCATCAGTAAAAAAGCATAAAACTACTGTTGAGTATTAAAAAAAACATCTTTTGGAACACTGGGGGAAAGGATACATTGTACACTATTGTTTTGCTACTCTTTTCCTGCAGACACTTTTAACCAGAGGTCTACTGTCTCATCAATGCAACCCTGTAATTTTCATCAACATTAATGGGATCTATGTGTATTAGCTGATAAGGGCGTACATTGAATTAAAACTTCTTTTCCCCTTTATTAACATATGTCATGCAAGTCCTGTCATGAAGAAGTGAGACTTTTTTCTGTCTTGCCAGAACAAAAATTGTAGATTTAGTGAGCAAGATTTCAGGATTTCTTCATTATATAATTTTTCATTTTGTATTTTGCAGATTTGCCATTTCTAGCAAGGAAAGGAAAGATGTCCAGGTGATGACTAACTGTGGAAATTCCATAGGCTTTTATTTGACATTGTAATAATGAATCACTGGATAGACATTTTCTTACATTTAGGTACATAAAGAGTAAAGATGGCATTTGGAACTTTGCTCATATGGAGCCCTCAAAGAGACAACATTAGATCCACTGAAACCATTTTCTTGGCATTTCCTCAAATTTTGGACACTCAAAGGAGGATGACATAGAGGAAAGATGTAAAAATATCATTGTGGAAAAGGCAGAGAAAGAAAGCCTTTTGGGACTCTCCTCTTATAGTACATGCTGTGCTGTATTCCAGGCAAGCCCATGCCTAGAGGCCACAATCTATCCTTAAGTGTATGTGACCTACTAACCACAGTGAAGAAAAAGAGCAGGTGATCTGACTTACTGCTTTTTTGAGGGAATAACTTTTGCCTTGGCAGGAGAAATTTGAAGAAGGCACTCCTGCTGCTCCCTTGGGGTTCACAGACCATTCCTGAGAACATTTCAGTGTGACTATTGAAAAGGCCAGTGCAGACTAACCACATTAAGAAAGATGATCCTTCAGTGCTTTTATTGGAGTATTTGCTGTTATCATTTCTATGCAGGTGAAAAAAACACTAATAAGCAAAGAATACATTTCCAATAAAATTTTTCAAGAGTCTCAGATGTTTTGAGGATCCTTCTGAAGGATCACAAAGTATATCATAAAGAGCAGATGAGGTCAAAATGTTTTCTGAAAAGGACTGAAACTGAGACAAGGAAGCTAAGGGCAATAATGGGATTTTAGACATCTCAACTTTGAACTGCCTACTTTTAGCTAATTTAATAGGACCTATGTTTAGGAAGGTGAGAATCTGCCCTATTTGGTCACTGGGCTGGTGACCTTTTGGTAACTTCTGCTGGTGAAGTGGCAAATATCTGTGACACATAAACTCACTAGTTGGTTGGCAGCTCTTGGTCAGAGTGACTTGCCCAAGTTCACGTAGTAAATCAAAAGCAAAACCCATATGGCAGGACAGCATCCTATTTTCCAAAGTCTGTTTATTCAACCAGTTCATAACACTTTTTCCCTGTTCCAGCTGAATCACTTAATCATTACAATCCTACAGTTTGTTTCAGCTTTTTGTATTGCCAGCAGGTGGGGATTTAAAAAGCACTTCGCTGTTCACCTTTCAGTCATCCTCATAACTTTCATCTGCGTATTGTTTTATTTTGCTAAAGGCTTTCCCAATAGACTGTCCTTTTCTCTGAAAAGCTGTATCACCTATGGAGCTGGGAACTGTGACCTTCTGGTGCTTCAAGGGTTATAGGGAAACTTCAGAACATCTTTTACTTTGTCTTGAAAGAGAAGAGTCACTAAAACATAGGTTTTAGAGAGTCTGAAATCCTCTCCTACAGTTCTTTGCACTTCGGGGAGTCAGGGAAAGTGCTTCAGCCTCCAGTGTTCTGGATTGCCTTCTTCAATGCCTCATGGATTTTTGAGCTGTTTTTTTTTCAATTTTTTTGATGAAGTAATTGCACTTTTATTTTAGCAGCATTAGCGTATCTTGGTTGTATTAATATTGTAACATTGTCCCAATATCCAATAAATATTGCATATAGTATCCAGTGTTCCCACTCCAAATGTGTTTTGGCCTCTGTTACTGAGGAGAAAGGCTCTGAAGAAAATCAGGCAGGTGTCACTACTTCACTGTATAGTTTTTGTTAGTTTAGTTGGGCTTTTTTTGAATTAACAAATTATTAGTGCAGTTAAGAAATACATTTTAAGGGAAATTATATTAGTTTTCCTTTGTGATATAAAATCATTATTTTGCCCAGTGTAAGCAACAGGTTCCACCAATTCACAGACCTCAGTATGCAAATCTTCAGGACAGCCCATCCCTTCTTGCCTGTGCAGCTGGAGGTTGAAAAATCCTGTAGCTGCTATTCTTTTGATGAACAGTATTCTGTTGACCCCTTAAATTTTTTTTCAGTTCTTCATTTTCTTTCATCAGATGAAACTCTTCCTATTGCTTTATCCTTGACTCTCCTGTCAGGAATGTTGGCTGTTGCCAAACTACACCTGCCTTGCAGCTTTCATTCCAACTCCTGTCCTATGTCAGGAACTATCTCATGTGATCTGTCTTCCTTAAAAGCTTATCTTTTAGACTTGCCACTGCTATATGTAGCAATTTGATGAATAGATACAGTTCTGTTCACTGGTGCATAGTGGCCTCAGGTTCTTGGCTTCTTTGTTCTATTTGCCTACTGCTTATCTTGGCACTCTTTCTGATTGTTTTCAAGTAATGCCTTTTGTTTTCTGTGAGACTGATGTGAATGCAAAGAACTAAGTCCTGCTTTTTAACCTCATCAATCTCATTGCTCATCTTTCACCATTTACTTGAGATAATGTATTTTTATGGAGCAGAGGATCCTTTATCATTTTGCTATTGCCATCATCACTGGCCTGTCTTTACCTCTGACTTTTCCTTCCAGCATTTTGTGAGAACCTATGGCTGGATGTCCTCTTCTCAAATTCCCAGGGGGTAGTAAATCACTATAAATCTGTGAACTCTCTTATTTCCCACTATGTGTCAAATGCCAGGTATGCCTTATCTTCCAAGAGATAAGGCATGCCTTCAGATGACCATTCCTGTCTAAGGGTCATTTCTATAATTCTGCCTGCACTAGGAATGGCAGGCTATTGTAACCAAGAAACCAACTGCTTCCTGTAGTTAGCAGAAAAATTGTCCAACAGCATATTATATAAAATGTTGTGTGACAAAGTCCCATGAGGACCTCCGAGAGACACTAATAGGAGTGAGGTCCCCAAATAATGCCCTGCTGGCCCACTCCCAGGCCCATCCCAGTGGCACAAGGTCTGGCAGGAACCCAAATCAGGGACTCTCCAGGCAGCTTTTGGACTAAGGGGCTCACTGTCTAGGGATGGGACACATTATGGGATGTAAGGGAAAAACAGTTCCAGATCATTCAGGACTAATTATGGGATGTTTAGGGAAGGAACCAAAGGTGGAGAAGGGGAGTGGTTTAGGTGACTGGGGAGGGACATGAGTGAAGAAATAGAGGGGTAAGCATTAAGAATAAAGGCGGATTGCCATAACTGGCCAGTCAGAAAGCCTGTCTGGCCATGCAGTGCGGTTCAACCTGTGTTCTTATTAAAATATTTTCCAACTCTTTCCTGGGTGAGGGGTGTTTATTCTGTGTACAGATGTGTATGGGGGTGCTCCCAGCAACAGGAGGTAGACCACAGGCTGGAGAGCCTGTGTGTCTGTGGCGCAGTGACTGATGAAGTGTGGGTGTGTAAGTGGGTGTGATCACTAGCAAAGATCAAGCCAAGCCAGCTGGGGAGTAGGTGAAGTGGTTGGGAGCAAGTGGGTGAGGTGGTCTCTAAGGACCAGCTCTAGGTGCAAGAATACCTCTGCATCTCTAAGGACAAGGTCCTGGGGGAGGTAGCAGGGACTGGGGGTGTCAGTCTAACTGGCTGATATGAGCAGGTGCCAGCAACTGAGAGGACTGGGATCCAGGTGCCAGCTGCTGGGCAGGCTGACTCTGTGGTGCAGACAATTTTTTTCCTTGTTCATCTGGGTCAATACTTTTCAGCCTACTTGAAATCACTGCAGAGAAATGCTGGAATAGTCTAGGATGTTGACTGAACCTTCCATGGAACCATCTGTGATAAAATGTAGAAAATGTGCTTTATTCAGTGTATTTGACATCATACAACTTCACTGCATATTGTTAAAGTGCCCAGAAAACATCCACGATAGCTGCTAGTACGTGCCTAACAGTCACTTCTTTATGACATCACCATAAACATCATCAGCCAGGATGCACACACGTTTTGTAGCAGAAGCTGAATGGATGGAATTGCTCTAAAACCAGAAAAGCACAGCCAGAGACTGTTTTTGTTTTCACATACCTACTTGCTATATCTTAAACACTAAATGCTCTGAACTCTCAGATCTACTGTTTCGAGGTTTTCTGGAAGCCTAGAAACGTTGCAGCTGAAACTGCTCCATACAGCTGCAGGATTTCAAGAATGGTGCCTCACACATAATTTTCTTTCTTCACTTTTTGGGGTTCTTGAGCTTTGACCAATGGATCTTTCTTGTCTCAAGGATTCACTGCCATCTGAGAAGTATGCACATAATCTGAAGAGATATCTGGCCATCTGTCATGGTGTCAAATTTTTAAGGGAAGACAAAAACAAGCTTACCGAAAAAGAAAACTGTTGAAGACTACAGCATACATAGAAACAACATCTAGCTCAGAAAGTCCCTGAGCTGCAAACAATTGGATCCTGACAGAGTACTGCAGGGAAGAATCATGTACTCTTGCACTGGACTTCTTCTTCCTTAAGTTTGTATTTACAGGCACCATTGGAGATACAATATTAGGGTAGGTGAACACTTGATCTGACAACTGAAAACAGACATTCTTTTTGTTTCTTGTACCTCAAAGATAGGTCAGTTACCAGCAATCCATCCCCATGCTGAAAGTGTCTGATTGCTTTCAAGTTTGATTTCTGTCAGGACCCAGTCAGAAGCTTCACTCACTGAACATATGAATGTGCCTGCATATTCATGTTTTTATGAAATACAAAGCTCAGTGCATGAAGAAAATTTCATACAGAGATTTTCACATTACTATATTAAGCTGGAAAGTGCTTTTTGCTTCTTAATAGTTTAACAGTCCTGTGAGGCACAGGTAATGACTGCAGCAGGCTTGAGAAAATTACAGTATTATTTCCAAAGGAATAAAGAGAAACCCCAGTTCAGAAAAAATGATACTGTGAAAGCAGTTATCTATTTTGTTACTAAATATTTTATAAGCCTTTACCTTAATCCAGCTTGAAACAAAGATGATATGTAGATAACAAGGTAACAGTTCATTTTTCTGGGGGAACCTTAAAAGCGAGTTACTAGAATATATAGAACACCAGGAATCCTAACGATAATAGCTAAATTATTATTAACAATAATAATAGCAACAGTAAAATCTCCAAAGCATCTGTCTAACTACTATCATGGGTTACCTCTGCTGAGCCATGTGGATCAGTTTGAGAGCTGCCAAAGAGGGAGTCTTTATGAAAGCACTGTCTTCCAGCAACTAGTGCTAACTAGTAGAAGTTCCTCAACCCTTGCTATAGTGGAAAAGGAATCTGAACTCTGAAGGTGTTGTAATTGAAACATCACCCACTTACTGAAATCCAGTCTGTCCTTTGCTTATGGTCTACATCAGTGTCTTGCAAAGACAATAGATATCTAATAGAAAGGGGGAAAATTCTCAATTTGAGACTGTTAACACCTGTTTGGAGATCTTGCAGATTGATATAATTCTCCTCAATAAAAGTATTATCATGCTGTCTACAGTATTGGTGATTAAATGTCCCTCAAATACCTGCCTCAGTTTATTATGGAGGTTAATGCCCAAAGTATCTTATTCCTGATACCATTTATTGAAGGGGTGTCATGTATCCATAGGTATGTGGATGGAACATGTAATTCAGGATGTGATAGTGCATCCTGACATTGTAAATGTGGAATATTTTTGTCCTGTTTATCTTTAATATGTGCTTGCCATTGGCATTAGCTATCACATTATTCTACTTGGAGACAAAGTCCTCACTTACATGAATAGACAACTGATTTATTCTATGCTAATTGCCTTTTCTTGGAGGCCTTACATTTCCTTTTTATATTTTTCATTATTAACTCCACAAGTACATTTAACTGAACAAGTGAAAAATACTGAAATAAACTTCCTTATGGGACTGTTTTTTGCTCCAGCTTCTTGAACCACTTCATGATCCATCAACAGCTTAATATCTTTATGGGACTAAGAGAAAAGGCAATGGCAAACATCTAAGAAAACAAATAAACATAAGGACTTTCATTAGGCACAAGCTACTGAAAATGGGACTGGGCAAAAAATGCAAAAAGAAAAGCTAGTATCTTGCTCTGCTTTTTTGGTTTTTTTGGTTTTTTTTTTTCCCCAGAAGTATGATAAAATGGAGCAAAATTCTAGATCATTACTTTTTTATTCACTCCACACTCAAGCAAAAATTTTGCTGAGCTCTGTGTTGAGTCCTTCCTGAGTGAAATTTAGTTCTTAAATGAGAATAATGAAAGAAAAATAATTAATGGATAAGAGAGTAAAAGTATTGAAGATAATGCCAGTACACTAACTATACACTTAACACTGTTCATTTAAGCACAGGATAATACAGAATAAGGTCAGGGGAAACCATCCTATATGCATCCCCAAAGATATCTGATATATCCAATGACAGCAGAGTCCTCTTTATTCAAAATACTTCAGGAACATCAAAACATTTGGATAAACAGGGCTTCAAATAATTGAGGGAGTTATTGTATAAATAATTCACACCAGGGGGACATAACCTAGATTCAGAGGACTGAGTTTCAGATCAAAGGGGTACAGATAAATGGGATTTGGCTCTATATGAACAAATAAAATAAACAATATTTGGTTATTCAGGAATCAGGAAGTGCCCAAACATTCTCTCAAAGAGAATTGAGCACAAAAGGTCAAAATTGTTGCAATAAGCCCTATAGAAGAATACTCTTATGGAATCAAAGTCATATAACTAAACGAGACCAAAAAGACATGAAGAGTTTTGGGTTGGTGGTTTTTTGGTTTGTTTGGTTGGTTGGTTGGGGTTTTTTGTGCATGCATGTGTCTGTTTAGTTTTGTTTTTTAAACTCACTGATCTTCTAGTCAAGATCATATGAACTTCATCAAGTTTTCTGACATTATTCCAGCCGTGAGACTGACACGTATTTTGTGGCAGAAGGTGAGGATTTGTAACATCCTTGTCTCTGTAACTCATTTTCCTGAATGCTCAACAGAAACAAATAGAGAAATATATGAGTTTTGCCTTGAATGGACAACATTGTTTGATTGCTCATCTTTCTATTAATATCATGACCCAGATATGGTTCATCTACATACAGACATCATAATCTCCTTTTAAATGACTTTTAAAATACAAATCTTGGAATTAAGGTGTTGATCTATGCTGATATTCACCCCCTCCATTATTAATATGGTGGTATGGATACTTGGTTAATTTGCACAAATAAACTGTATTTCCTTTTTCCAAAAGCTATGCTCACATTCCTGCATGTCAGTGTTGTCCCTTACTATCTGTATAGTGCGTCTCCTCTGTGCATGGTGCCTCACCTTGAACAGCCGCATCCTGGCTCATAAGCCATACGGAAGGAGGGCTTCTGGGTCAGGCATGGGTGCCTCAAGTTTCAGAGGCACTTTTCACAACCCTGTCAGACTGTCCTGCTGAATCCATCCTGAGTCTCTGTGCCTTGTGGTTGGGTTTTTGAGCCCTTAGTCCTGCAAGGGCTGAGTCCTGCACCACACTTGGGGCATCTTTGTTCCGTACAAAGGGCAGGCAGTGCCTTACCCCTCAGCCATGGGGCAGGTCTTGTAGGCCTGTCAGCTGCCTCTTCAGCCACCAGTACCACCAGCCTTCCCTTTGCCTCTCCACAGGAATACTCCACACAGCATTCCCCCTGCCCCCGGCCCCACTCACCACTTTGGGTGGGAAAAGCCCCCACGCTCATGTGCATGGGGTGACACACCAGGGCTCTGAGGGGAGAACGTGTGGGGCAGCAAGGACGCGCTTGTGGTGAGGTGGGGGAAGATCTATGCTTAATGAAAGATCTGTGGAAGGGACTGTGGAGAAATGGCAGTTTTGGAGTTGAGTTTGGTAGGGAGAGGAACTAAACACCTGTAGGGGCTGAAGGGGGCAGAGGTTGCCATTGAAAAGTCACAGGTGCAGTCCTCAGCAAGGAAGGAGTCGTGGTGGGTGGTCACATAGGGTGAGGTCTGGAGGGAGAAGCAGAGGAATGGAGGTGATTTGGGGTGTTCTGCAGTTTGCTGACAGGTTGCTGCAGTGAGACAGTCTGAAAGTGAGTAGAGGGAAAGCATAAAGAGCAAAGCAGGGCTTTTTCTTTCAAAGCAAGTGTTGGCACTTTATTTCCTGAGCAGACAGGAGGATACCTGGGAATTGGTTTAAGGTTTCAGTCTCCTGAAATCATTTCTTCCCACCTCTTCATTTCACTAACTCCTCTGCAACTTGTTGACTAGAGTTGTGTTATCTGTGGTACAAGGACCAATTTCTAGTTTTATTCCCAACTGCAAGAGCAGCTGCTCTCTGTAGATGTATTAAAAGAAGGTAAATTTCCCTCTGAAAAAAACCTAAACAAATAAACAAACCTGAAACAGTCCTCTCTCAGTGAGCAACAGATGAGGCCTGTTCAAGTTTTGCCCTCTCTTTGCTCTCTCTTTTACAGGCTTGTCAAGACTTCCCTCTCTGACTAAAGAACCCTTGCTCTCCATGATTCTCAGCTGAAATTTGAATAGGAGTATCTGGATGAGTTTTCAGTCTGGAATGGAGTAGGGAAGCAAAGGTAAAAACTGAACTTGGTAATGGTTTCAGCTTGATAGCCTTGGAGTCTGGCTGGAACTGTTCTGTGGTCCTGAATCCAGGGAGTATGTAGGCTTGTGCAAAACTTGAAGCATATCTGCAGAATCTTTTATTTCATCCAGCTCCTTAAACTCTGAAGGTTAAACACAGACATTAGTAGTTGGACAAAAACAGTGACAATTTTCTTACACTGCTAGTATGGAGTCCGTGGATCTGGCAGTCTGTTCCTATTACCATCTAACCCCTGGATTTTTGGCTGAGTTTCTAATTAAGAGATTGGCCATGACATTTTTTATCTGTTCCTCTGAGGACCTGAAGTTTCTTTGCTGCCATCAAATTCAAAAGCAGGTCTGTCACTGAGTTCAAGGGTTACAGGATTGGCCCTGTTGTTTCTCTCTTTTTTTTTTTTTCTCTTTTTAATCTTTGCCCCTCCTCCTTCCCCCAAAGTTCTCTTTAAAGGGTAAAACCCCCCAAAGATATAGGTCTTTCAGAATCAAACAGAATTAATTTCCCAAGCTCATTTTCATTAGTATGTTTGGTGTTTTGTTTTCTCCCCTTTCCTATTTCCTGCCAAAATCTTGCCTTTTCTTTAATAACCTGAAACTACAGCTGCATTGTGGAGTAGAATTCAGAGGTAAACCAAACAAAAAAAATAACCAAACAAACAGAGAAAAACCCTGTATGTTTGGGTTATAATATACACAATAAACTCTATTTAATTGTGCCTTATCAATCGCCTGATGAACTCAGGTGTTTGCTGTTGCCACTGGTGCTGATGCTCAGCGGCAGCAGCTGCTGCTGATGATGGAAAAGAAAAGGTAGTGGGAGGAGGAGGGGAGAAGAAGGTGGGGGATGAGGGGATTGGCTGTTCTCGATGCCAGTCCCGGCTGCGGCCCCGGCTCTTCCGCTGCTCAGCGCTGGCTCTCCCTTGAACAGCTCCCAGAGAGAACAAGGCGTGCGGAGCTCGGATCACCAGCATCATGCTCCTTGGGCTTGGATCGTAGAGCCCCCCTCCTTGAACATTAAAACAACTCCTTCGTCTTTCAGCGCCCCAAGCAGACCCAGCAAGAAGACACGCACGGGAGAGAGAGAGGAAAGAAAGCGGAGGAAGACGAAAATCTGCTGCTAAGGGGACTAAAGCAGAGAAAAAGAGTGCTTTGCTTGCACAGCTGCAAAGTGGGAATTTAAAGAGCTGCAGAGAGAGAGAGAGAGAGAGAGATATTCCAGCTCGTCAGCACACACACACACGTTGCAGAATTACAGATCCAGGTAGAAATGACATCGACAGGGAAAGAAGGCAGCGGAGCTCAACATGCACAATATGTTGGACCCTATCGCTTGGAGAAAACCCTAGGAAAAGGACAGACAGGTTGGTTCTTGTGCAGCAGCACCGGTGCTGGAGGGAAGGTGCTGTAGCAGCCACTGAGGTGCTGGGGACGGGATATTGGAGGGCTCAGCTTTTCCCATTTAGTGCTTTAGTGCAGACAATAGTCAAAGGAGATTTTTGCCTTTATTTATTTTGGTCTTCATTTTAATGATTTATTATTTTTTCCCCCCCTTTTTGAAAAGAAAAGGGAAAACCCAGGATGCTTCATGTTCATTACTCCTTTTAATGGGTGGTGTTCTGATGACAGGCAGAGTGCATGCAGAGATAAAAAATAGATGATCTGCTGGTGGTGAATTTTCACATCCTTCACTGTCCTACTTAGGAGCATATTCTTTTTAATCAAATTATATTGAAATTAAAGGTTCACAGCCTGTAGTGCCGACGAGGTGGTGGTGGTGGGGGAGTCACCAGCAGTATTTCATGACATCATGATTGAAAAGGGTGTAGTCCTTAAGGTGCATTGGGGGGGTGGGGGTGGAAATATGTACAGTATGTCTCTGGCACTGACTGCTGTGGGCATTTAGCAAATATGGATGGATGGGCTGGTGGTTTTTGTGGGTAGGGTCTGAAATAAAAGAAAAATAGAGGATTGGTAGCAGGATTCATTCTGGTTATGCTGTGTTTTTGTAGGAGGGATTGGGAGGGGGGAAGGGAGGTTATTTATTTATTTTTCCTAAAGCTTGTTTATGAAACTCACCCCCAACAGATTTTCCTGAATGGAACAATGGTAAGAAATGTTAAAAAAGAGGAAACCGAGTGGAGGGAATTAGCAGAGAGCAGGTGCTTCTGCCCTTCATGGCATAATTAGATCCCCTAAATGCGTTCAAGATCTGGACTTACTGTTGCTTGCTTGGATGGCATATTCACTTCAAGGGCAGGGGAGCATTAATTGGAAGAAAAACCCTTAAAAAGAATCCCAAATATCTTCCTATTTTTTTTCTCTCCTTTAGTAACAGGTGCAATAAGCGATGGCATCTGGTAAATTCAGTGGGTTGGGAGCCCCCCAGAAGTGGATTGACGCTCAAGATTATTATTTAGGGAAGGGGTAAGATCAGCCATAGTGGGGCTTCTTTGGACATGTGGGTGTTAAGTGTTGTTCATTATGGTGGGACAATAAAACATGATGCATTGTGGTGGGGTTTTTTTTTTGTGTTTTTTTTTTTTTTATAACCCAGCCGAGCTTTGCCCATCTGTTGTCTAAAGGATTTAATAGGCGTTTCCATCCCCAGCTGCTGCCTCTGCTCTGCCTGCTTCCTCACTGGCCTGCGTGGCAGCAGCTCTGCAGTCCGCAATTTTCTTAGGGACACAGTCAAAATCCAGATCTTTCTCTGTAAGAAGCAATGCTCTTTTGAGATGATTGATTATAACCTCCCCCCCATCCTTCCCCTCCTCTTCACAACCCCATAGCAACCGTTCAGAGACATGGATGAAGATGACATTGTCTTCTAGTGAAAGTGACTTTTATTTATATTTTATTTTTTCCCCAAATCTCTTCAGTGTATCAGCTGCTAAAGGTAGTTCTCTGTCTCTGTTTTGGTTGCCACCTTTATGCTTTGCATAGCTCAATAAGTGTTCTGCAGCTATTATTCTTACTAAAATCTGTTCTGATGATGATAATGAAATTACAAGAGAAATTGCAGTGTATTATTAATAAAACTGCCCTATTTCTGCTGATGATCCTTTCCTGGATTCTCCAGGTGATCAAAGAGCTTGCTGTAGATGACAAATTCATTTTTGTCTTCATCACCATTTCCTTTTTTCTCTCTCTGTGTCACATTCTCAGCACCCCTCCCTCCCCTTTAAATACAATTGTGGCCAACATTCAGAATACAGCTGCATTAACCTTTTGCTCCATGTTCTTATAGCCTGACGTTGTGGTCCTAAAGGGTTATCTGCAGCTTTGGTTATTTTTTTTCCTCTCTGCTAATCTTCCTATCTTCCTCCTAAGTGATTAGAGACGTGGGGGTGGAGGGAGAAGAACAGGATGTATTTAGAGGCTTGCTGCTGTTGGCCTCTGCAGTTATTGAACCAGCTGGACAAGGGTGAAAGTTTCCTGTTGCAGTTTTACTGTATAACTGATCTTCATAGATAAGTCTCTGCTGTTTGCACACATGAATGCCCATGAAATGCACAATGCATGGTGCCACAGAAGCTGGAGGTGGGGGGAAGAGGAAGAGAAATCTTGAAAGTAGCTGATGTCAGTCTGTGTCTCTCCTGTTATACCCACACTTGATTAATGGAATAATGCACTGAGGTGCAGTCTAACTCAGTATTAAACATACATGGCTAAATATGGAAAGATGCCTTCTGGTCTTCTCGCATTTTCTGTGCTAATCCCATTTTGGAGCATGCAGAATGGCAGTGTGTGTCATGTAGCTCATCCTCAGCTTGCGTGGTTTGGAGGGTAAGCAAGCAACCTGCAGCATTTTAGGAAGAGGACAGGGAAAACAGCATGAGGGCCCAGTTCACCATTGTGTTTTGTCATTATGTGTATCTTTGCGTTTGGGTTGCAGTGGCATACAGATTAAGAAAGTAGTGGTTGTATTAATTCCTTTAGAGCTTGACTTTGAAGCATGGAAGATTAGGAGATAATGGCTTGGAATGTGTTTTTGTTTCCTGGTTTTTTTTTGGTGGGGGTTTTGGAGGCGGTTTTTGTGTGTTTGGGGTTTTTGTTTGTTTTGTTTTTTTTTTTTTTCCTCCAAGGGGATGAGGAAGAGTAAGAGAGAAAATCCGACAAAATATAATGATGAGCAGTAGAAAGTGTAAGCTGTGTTGCAGAGTTCTGTCCATTTTGCAGTGATGTTCATATCCATAATTTTTATTTGGAATAAAAAACTGACTCGAATTATTTCAGACAGGCAGATCTAGCTGTGCTCCCATGTGCATTAGCATTATACGAATGTGTTAATCGCTCTTACCTGCTTTTACTGAGATCAAAAGAAGGGGCTTTTGGGAAGTTCATTCAAAGTTCAGGGTAGACTTAGAAAGAGTGCCATGGAGGGAGAGCTTAATGGCAAGTAGAGCTTTCACTGGCTTGCTTTCTGTCGAGTTCTCATTGATTGCCATCTTAAAAGCTGCAGAAAAGTGTTTACCAACAGCAGCCTGCTGGTCCTTGCAAAGAGGTCCAGTTGCAGTATGTGGGACTTCAGTGGAACCTGGTGACATCTGGCTGTGGGTGGGCAAAACTGACAGGGAAGAGCCTCCTGTTCAAATTGATGGGTAACAACCGAAAGTGTTGATTGATCAGATATGCAGAACGTGTCCTGAGCAGCCTTTTGGGCTGGTGCGTCACGCTTGCCGAGGGTGAGCGATGCCACAAAGAGAGGATTAGGGCCTCTTAGAGAAGTTGGAAGAGAGTTACACAGGGCAGTGCTGAAAAATGGCTGTGCTTAGGTCCTTGCTGCTGCTGGGAGTGATAGGAGAAGGAAAATTATTTTTAATAGTGCAGCACATAAATGTAATGTTTAATTAGAGTACTGTAGCAAGATGTAGCTTTGCTTTTGTAATAGGGCGAATTCAGAGCACCTCTTGTTGATGGCATCTGAAGGAACAGAATCTGTATTTGAATGATTTTGCAAGAATACAAGAAGCATCATAATCTTGATTTTTTTGTACTCAAAAAATTACTTTGCACAGCTGTCAGTAAAAAAAAATCACTGATATATGTATGGGTGTCTGGGGAAGGGTTGGTTTAGCTCAGTTTCATTGATACATTCTTTTACAGTTAATTGTGGGACGTTTTCATTGTAATTAACAGTAATGAGCAAAGGATGTGTCATGTTACACTAACACACCTGGAAACAGTGTGCCTTGAGAAGCCCAAGTCACACCTCATCACGGAGCAATGTTTTAGACAAAACAGAGGCTTTTCTCCATTTGCCACTAATTATATGTGAAATCAGTTTCTTGCATATTCCTTGCTTTTATTTTTTTTTAGAATGCTACAAGTATCTCTGTATGTTTCTTTTGGCCTCATTAACCCCTATTTCACCCTTGAAACTCTTAACAGTAATTCAGATTTACTAAGTATTTTTTTAAGTAGTGCAAAGATTAGGAACTGAAGTGTTTCTTGTTAAGGTCTTCAGCATTTTTGAGGGTTTTCTTGTGTTTTCATTTGACAGTCACTATATAGGCTTCAGTGTCATTGTTTGCTATAGCAATGTCTAGTTGAAATTTCCAAAATGCTGCTTTGTCTACAAGCAGTGAGATATTAGCTCTAAGTGGGAGTTACCCTATTCACTGTGAGATAAACTTCATGAAAAATTTAATGTTGCTTTCCCATTTTGTCTGGTTCCTTTCATTCTGTTTTAAACCCAGTACAGAGAGTCCTGCCTGAAACTCATGGCACTTTGACCTTCACAAGCAGTGTAGGGGTTCCCTTTTCTGCATCTTACTGTATATAGCTTACAGCTATTTAGGTGTATAACGTGTTAATGAGCTATGAGTGAGGTGTTCAGCAGTGTGCTCCTGGGTTATGTAAGAGCAGAAGTCATTAAATTTGGGTCTTAGTGAATTTAATAGCTTTTTATTTAGTAAGAGCTTAAACAGGATGTTTCTTTACAGCCTTAACCATCTGTTTCCATGACACTGGCAGAAACTAAAATTTATTAATTTTTTTTTTTCTCTGTCAAATTTGGTTTAAAGTGAAAGTTTCAGCACTGTTCAAGGGTTATTGGGTAGTCAGTGTGATCTCGGAAGCCTGGTTTCCTTAGGTAAGTAGGCTAAACAAGGTATAGCCTTTTCATTCATACTGCAGTAGCTTTTTTTCTGACACGATGTACTGGATCTAGAGACAATCTGAAGAATACAACCGTCTTCCATTTAGCTGCCTAGATGAATATGTTGTTGTAAGAGGTTTAAATCATTGTAGTTTTCCTCGTGGCCTTTTTAAACAACAAACCAATCTGTATACTAATAATGTTTTCATACATATACTTTTCCTTATGGAAGTTTCTGTCAAAACAGTGAATTTATACCCTTTGTCATGATAGTCTGTGAAGAATGAAATGTTTAATTAGTAATCATAGAAATAAATACTGCAAGCAATACTGTGGGTAGGTCTTAAAAATGAAATTTAACCTAGAAAGGTTGTGTCATAATGACTTAGACTTAATAGATTATCAAGTAATGCTTATGAGTTTTGAGTGATTTGGCCTTTCCTAACTTTTTGTATACCTTTGATCTGATTATTCAAAAGGACTGGCTGCCTTAGTGACTGAAGTAAACTGGTATCACCATGGTGCATGTTTGAACCGCAGAGTTCAGATAACCACTTTTATGACTTACACTCTTTTTTATTTGTTTTGGGGTTGTTTCTTCTTTTGGAGGAGGGGCAGGGAGGGAAGGTGTAAGCAAATTCCTGTCTGCAATCTGCAGTGCAAACTATTTTTAGTTTTCATTCTGCAAACTCTGTACAGGCAAGTCATTAGTCTTTTACCCCAGTATCAGTAGCACAATTATTATGAAACTTGAAACAGCAGCAGGCTCTGAATGATTGTATTTATTTGTAAAGCACAGCAAGCTCTCTCACCCAAGAGTTGTTAAAGTTCAGATACTGTCAAATGAGTAGGACTCTATGACTACATACTGATGTTTCAGACGTCAGCAGTAACTATGAAAGCAGTGATTTCACAAGTAGAATTCTTGCACTTTCCTGCTTTTCATCACTGCTCTACTGTCATTTTATGCTGCTACAATGAAAAGGACTGTTTTAATGAAGAGAGAGGCTGAAGAAATAGAAAAAGCTTCTTGTTAGAATTTACCTCTAGAGAGGAGTCCTTTCTGATCTCTGGAAAACTTGCAATTCTGTGAGAAGGCCAAATGTAGTGTTTTGGGTGGGTTCTTGCAATTTCTTTTCTGAATTGAATGGACAGCGCAGTCTGTGTTTTGGATTCTCCAGCACAGCAATGTTTTTCAGTATACCATAAATTTACTCAATACATTGTATTTTTGGGAAGTCTTCAATGTTCTGTGCTTTAGAGAGTTAAACAGTAATTGCAATGACAATAATAAGTGTTGATATACAGAGCAAAACTAGTAGATAGGTAATATGGAACGTATGTAGGTGGCAGAAGAATTGCAGCTTTCTGAAAAAAAATTGAAAGGAAATTATAAGTTTGGGAGCAATGCCATCTGAAGTAAGAGACACTGAATGAGGACTGTATTATGCACAAAGGAGAACAGTCATAATAAGAAAGGATAGAAGCCTGGATGTAGCTAAAGGCAGAGACATAAATAAATGCTCAAGGAATGGTCCTGTCCCAATGCTGACATACTGTAAAGTGCACATGTGAAGTCAGTCCATGTTTTAAGTGGAGCTGACTTCAGAAGGAACATCATCAAGTCCATGATAAATAGCTAAGGGTGGAATCTCATTGTTGTGGATGGTTCTATTAAGAAATGTCCCAAGGAAATTTTCTGGTTTTGTTTTAAGCCGACCCAAGATATTTAGCAATCCTAGTCAATAATGCTGTTCCTTCTGCTTATAGAATACGAGGAGATTGTTCCATTTCCAGTTCATGCATAAACATTATGTTTTTCTACAAAACATCCATAATGATCTGTAGAATAACATGAATAATTTGTTGTAAATAGTGTTCTTAATGAAGTTGAACCGTCTTCATCTGCAGTGTCTGTAAAGGCAGAGTGGTTTCCTTTAAATCCTTATTCATTTCAGATTTTCTGGCAAACAGCTGTTTTTGTCTCCTTTCCCCAACTGTCTTAACTCACTAATGGATTGTTGCACTTTAGTATTCAAAGATTTGAATTGTACTCTTGAATGTAGTCTGTTGGATATATTGCATAAGAGAATTGCATTCTACTTGTATCATTGTGCAAGCCCTTCCAACACAGATGTCTGCAAGTGCAAAGTGAAAATTTAGTTTTCCTGGTCAATTTGGACATAATTCCTATGAACATCCATGCCTGAAAAATGTTAAGTGTTCAAGAATGGCTTTTTTAAAGGCTTGCAAATGGAACCAAATCCAAATTACTTAATTTAAAATGCTTAGTTTTAGGGCCTATCAATATTGTTCATCTAGTTCAATTTGACTTGTTCTACATTGAATTTTGAATAGGGATACAGATTGAAAACATTACTGATAATATTATGTTTAAAACCACACAAAAATCCATCCAGAAGAGTTTTTTTTGTTTGTTTTTTTTTTTTTTTTTTTTGGTTCCTAGCTTTTGAAAGTTGGGTTTAAATAGAGTTTAGGTGGAACAGTGGAAATTGTTTTGGTCCCTTCCACAAAAGTGTGTTACTGACTATTGATGTAGCTGCAATCATTTTATTTTTTTTTGGATGTGTTATTTGTGCCAGAGATGCTTATGGAAAATGCAGTTGTCCTGTGGACTGTATAAACAGGAATATACTTTTTCTTTTGCAATGACCTTGGGACAGAGTTTTCAGAGGTTAATAAATACAAGTGTGTTGTGAGACTAAAGATAAAAAGCAAAATGGACAAAGAAGGTGTGTGTTTAAGCGAATCCAGGTCCATTCTCTTGCAAATGGTACTGTTGCCTTCATAGAAGGGCAGAGTAACCTTCAGGCTGGTGCAGGTGGCTGATGCGTAGTTACTTAGTGCTAGAGTGGGTAGAGAAGGACACTTACCTTGAGTTGTTAGTGCTCCTGGTTTTATTTTGTGACAATTATTATTTCCTGAAGGCCACAGAGATAATTGCAAACTGACATAAAGTAGCCCCAGTGCTCCCCTAAATAACTGTATCACAGGGTTCTAATGGCTGAGCTTACTGTTTTGCACCCCGTGGCTGTACCAGGCAGTCTCTGCCTTTTGGACTTCTGTTGTATCTGCTTTGGCTTACTTGATAAGTGTTATTGCCCACTTGAAGAGGACAATAAATACTTTTTATTTTACTACTTCTTAACGCAAACATTTTTAATTTGAGATGGTGGAAGGGGTAAGGTTAAACTGGAAGGGACCGTTCTTTGTGTAGCTTACCACAGATAACAGACTGCATTTCAACTTCTTATCTAATATCCACTCATTGACAATCAGTGATTTGCAAATTAAGGAGTTTGGAAGAAAGTAGATAACTTGCCAGTTACTGCCAAAAGGAGATTATCACTGGTAAAAACTTAGTGCCAAAATTTGCAACATCAGCTAATAGTAAATGGGTTAATGCAGGGTGGAATCATCAAGTGGCTAAGGGTGCTGTGCAAGTACTATCTTTTTTCTTTTTTGTTTTAGACTCCCAATGCTATATGGGAATTACAGCCATGATAATATTTCCAGTGAAGTGCGTACCTTTAATTTTTTCTTTTTTTCTTTTTTTTTTTTTTTTTTTTTTAAAAAGATGGAAAACTGTTTTCAGGCATCCATTTTCTAAGTGCTTTTCTGGCTGCCTGCTTATACTTACAAAACATGCTGTCTTTATATCCTCAGGCTTTTGCAATTTTGATTTGCTGTCTTTTGCAGTGTATGCTTAATGGGAGAGAAAAAAATCAGTGTGGTAATGTAAATATTTTTTTAATAATATCTATATTACCTGTGTATTAACATGCTCTGTTTTTTGCATTGTCATTCCTCTGTGTGTTCAAGCCTTAAATGCCATAAATAGACTGCTTGTATTTTATCTATTAAAGCATTACTGACTAGAACACAAATAGTGAAGGAGCTGGTTTCTGGGAGAAACTGACTGGTCTGGACCAAACGTGTGTTAATTATTTTACTGTCTTTCTAAAGCCTGCTCTTAGAACTATGGAGTTTGTCTGCCAAAGTTGAACTGCAGCTGCAAATAAGAATGTACCAGGTCTTCTTACTGACCCAGCAGGGAATGTTGATGGAATTGTTTGGTTCTTTATCTTCTTTAATTCTTTTTCTTATTTTATGCATGGTTAGCAATGTAAACACTGAATTTCTGCACCGGTACTGTTACTGGCAAATTGGTTGTTTTCTTGCCTTGATCCAGGATGAGGTACACCAAGCCTGGGTTCATAGTGCTGGTGCCTTATGGTAATATCATTTATGGGGAAGAGAGATCTGCAATAACATATTTGCAGCTAAACATGAGCTGGAGATGCACAATTTCCTTTTTAAAATTTTATTAAAAAAAAAAAATGTCCTGCTTTGATAAAGTCTGGGCTGCTCTGGCAGAAGACTTTAAGACTACCATTTTGTTGCATTTGAATTAAAGCACAAGTGTAAGGGGAAAATAAGACTTCATATCCCAGATCTTTGTGGTGTGAAATGCACTGTGTGGAATGTTAAAAGTTTTCTGATGTCTTTTGCTGACCATTTGCCAGCTGAGGGTTGGGTTACTCACCGTGCCAGCCAATTGCCCTGCGCGAGTTTGTCAGTGATTGTGTTAATTCCTTTTAATAACTATGAGCTCTCCCTATTATTAAGGAATGGATTTGACTCTCAAGATTTTTACCATAATGGACTCTCCTAGTCTCTCTCAGTATTGTTGCAAAGCTCTCATTGTCTTTTCAGGTTCTAAATGATGGGTGGGTTGGCTGTCATGGTGAGACATCCTGCTGTCCCCCGGTCCTCGTTTGGTCTACAGTTTTTTTCAGGAAGATATTCTCAGAAAACTTCTAGGAATGTTACAGTTCCAAGGCTACCCTTAACCATTTCAGCCCTATTTAAATAGATTGATGGCTACTGCTAGAAGAGCTGGTAGAAAGGCTCAAGAACATAGCTCATATCTAAATAAACATATATTATTGTTAGAAGTATTTTTTTAACTGTGTGGTCATGGTAGACTGAAAAATAAGGTTTTCTCCTGCTTATAGGAGATCCGTTCTCTTTGAGGAAATTAATACTGATGCACTGTGTGTCTGTGGAGGATTATTTTCTCTTAGGTGTATTATTTGCTCCCACACTTCATGTGTCTCACCTTGCTTATGAACTGAAAGATAGTGTGTTACATTATCTGCTTGTAATCTCTTTCATGTATGTATAGGAGGTTTCATTTAAATATAGGAAGAATCTTCTCCACTGTGAGAGTAGGTTGAGCCTGGCACTGGTTGCCTGGAGATGCTGGGAAGTCTCCATCCTTGCATATACTCAAAAAGAGGGAAACACAGCCTTGAGCAGCCACTCTAGTTGATTGTGCTTTGAGCAAGGGTGTTGGACTGGTTGATTTCCAGAGATCATTTCCAGCCTCAACTCTTCTGCTATTTGTTATCCTGTGCAACTAAACCACAGCTTGCTCAGTGAACTCTGAATCTAAGGAACTTTGTTTCCTTCCAGGTTCATATCCTAAAACCTGTCTAGTCTCTGCTCTCTCTGCCCCATGGAATGGGTGAATACAGTGTTTATGACTGATTTAAACACTCTCTGCTGCTCATTCATCTTTTTATTTCTCTTAGAATATGTTAAGGGTTAAATCACAGTTATGCTTTACATAGGAGGAGTGACAGTTTGAATCTCCTACTTTTATCCAGAGACATTCAGCACTTTCCATTAAATTTGTAGAATCTTAGAGACTGCTCTTGTTCTTTCAAACTTGGTTGAAACTTAGTAATTGATTTTGATGTTATGGGGGAATTGCAGCCAACCAGCCTGAACATTTAAATTTTATTTCCTTAAAATCAGGCTAAAGGAAAGCTGTCCTAAACAGCACAGCTTCTCTGATCTTAATTTGATTTTGAAGGCCATGAGATGCTGCTATGTCAGATCCTGATTGCTGCACTATAGCTACTCTTCAGATACAGCACTCACCTTGGCTGAGATCCTTACACCAAGGTTAGAAGGGAAGAGGGGTGCTAAAACCACATTATAATTCCCTAATGCTGGGGGGATCCCCAGGCAACTTGATGGGCTGAATTTGTGCCTGCTTTCTGCTGCTGGAGCAGTGCAAAGCAAGGATGAGGGAGCCTTGGACTTGGTCGTTCCTGTTTGCAAGCTGAGCTCAGTGTTCGGGCAGTGTGGGCAGAAGGGAGTCCTCTCTGTATTTCCTCCATGTATCCATTTTGGTACGGTGGCAGTATTTGAAGTGGTCCTTTCCTACAGAAAGCTGAGAGGAAGACTGAGAGCTGTTTGTGTGTTTGCAATGCCTGTCTGTACAGAATCGTCACCAAAAACAAAGCCAAGTATTATATTAAACTTGGCAGTGACACAAGCACTATCACCCCGCTAAATGCAAGCGCTTGTCTTTTTGTGAAGACACAGCTATGAGTGGCACAGCTTTTAAGATTCCTCACACTTTGTGATCACCAACCTTAAACAATTTTTCATTAGCTTTCAAAACTAGCTAAATCTACACCTTTTCCCCACCAAACTTCATACTCCTATATGTCAGTAAAGCTTGATTTAAATCAGAAATCATTGACAACAAAGAATGGTTTGTCCTCGTGTTTCTGGGATTTGTTCTGTGCTGCTTTTCTTCTGGCTCTGTGGCTTATTTCACTGCTCATATTTATGAAATCACATCTCTTTTACTTCTGGTTGTTTCCTAATTGAGATGAAGACTTAGGCAAATTCCTCACTCAGTTAAATCTGTGCAGTCTCAGGGACTTCAAGGCCTTGTTCAAGTTTATCTGAGAGGGGAGCTTGACTCACGAGCAAGCTTCTTATTGATGGCAGCAGAGGCAGACCTCTGGCAGTGTTCTAGTTAAGAGCAGCCGAGGAATAAGTCTCTGCAGTGCATATTCAAGCAAATTAGAGCAGCAAGTGGAATGATACTGTAAGAGAATTCAATTCAAACTGAAAATACAGGCCCAGCATTTTACAAATTACTCTATTTCATCCTTAAAGCGGAAGTCTGTCTGCTCAGCTAACAAATGAAGGCAAGTAAATGTTTTGATACTTTTAGCGGGAATTCTTCTCTATTATTCCACACATACATGTACTGAAATTATCCAACCAATGCATTAAGTTTCAGGATGCCGAAAATGTCCTTACTTTTATCATTACTGCATCTTTCCTAGGGAAGGCAACAGCCAGAATTGTAGCATGACTGGGATGATCACCATCTTATTGCCAGGTGGTGTGTCCTGCTCAGACAAAGTGCTGCAAAAGTAGACCTGGTTCTGGATCTGTGTGGTTGATGCTGTTATTGCCATTACTCTTATCACCATTGAATCAGATGAGTTACAGCTGAGAAGCCTCTTTAGCTCCACCAATTCTTATTTATTCTCAGTGTTCTGGTGCTTCTGGCTCTGCAGAACCAGGTGGTCTGTGCACTGCTTCACAAGAATGCATAAAACCCTTGATTGGAATAGCAAGATTAACATCATATTTACTGTTCAGGTGTCCACTGCAAAGTTCTGAAGAGTCCACCAGAAGGGAAGTAACTCATGTGTTGTAAGTCTTTCTCTCCTTGTTGAAATGGTGAAGAAAAAAAAGTCAAGGATCCTGATCCAAGGGTGCATGCAACTTGCAATCAGAGGTGGAACTCTGGCACTGGTGGGTAATGTCATTCTGTCCTGGCAAAGGCAGCAGTGAAAATAGGGCACTGAAGGCTGGAGATGTGAACCAGAGCACCTTAGAACTTTGCCCTATGTCGAAGTCCTGTCTTCCCCATCTTTACCTTCTTATTTACTTGTACCAGCTGTGCCTTTGTTTTGTTCTGTTGATAAACCCTGCTTCAGCTGCAAATCAATATGGTGTGTCAGAGATGGAGAAGATGAGCATTTTTATACATAATACGTTGTATGCTTTGTATGTGTGTGACTTTGTTTCAGGGTGGGTCTTTGTGTGTGTGTGTGCACAAAATGCCAGCGTTATGCTTGATTCTGTAAAGTTCTAATTCTCATGTGCAAGATCATTCTGTACTCTCAAGGCCCCTTGAGTTAAAGGTACTGAACTTCTCAAAGGATTCACTACTCTGACGGTCTCTAAAATGCTACAGAGTCCCATCCGAGTCATTTCTTGCTTTCAAGAGCAGTAGACATGGGTACAATACAGGCTCTGTTTGTGTCATTGTGCAGTTGTAAGGCAGATTATTCAGAAACAATAACTGTGTAGTCTTCACTGTCCTTAACAGGCTCAGTCACTGACTTGGGGTGGAGCCTTTGGCAAGTTTTTTGTTTGTTTGTTTGTTTTTAAATGATGCTCTGCTGTAAAACTAAGGTAATGCTTGTGACTGCTTTGGGACTGACAGGGTTAGCCAGATAATACCGATAACTTTTTCAAAAATAAAAAGCAGCATGAAAAGGCCTGGGATAGCCCTGCCGTTTAGGCCTACTGTTTTGGGGTTTTTTGGTTGGTTGTGGCTGGTTGGTTTTTTTTCTTTTTTGTTTGTTGTTTGATTGTGGGTTTTTTTGCATTTTTGGGGTATGGACTGGACCACACAGCCTGACCTGTCCAGATGATGCTGTCTTTTTATGCTGTATTTGTCTTCCATAGCTTTTTTTTTTTTTGACTACTGTAATTATTGATACACAAATGCTGACATCTCTGTGGCTGTATTTAAAACTAAAGTAGTTCTAACTCTAATAAAATTGAAAAACTGCTTTGATGTTCCCATTTTGACAATATGTGGCTATGCTGACTTTTGTTGCTTCTTTCCTTAGGGGCATTTGTCCCTGATCTCTCAAACAAAATGTCACTGAGTAGAACTGTGTATGATGCTGTGTGTTCTACTTACAAAAGATTTATAACTTAGTCAGTTTTATTTATGCCTCTGTGGAGCTGGTTGAATTCTACTGCAGTGTTAAAATGCAGCAGTTTCATTTTCCTGCAGGCAGCAGCCCTCTGGTGGTGTGGTTTTATTTTTTCCTTTCTTATTTTTTTTTCTTTTAAGTCGTCCTTGGAGATTCTGATAGACTAATAGAGAAGCCTTTAATAGTGCCTCAAATTCAAACTGTATAGTCCCTCATATGTATAGTGCCTCAAACTGTATAGTCCCGTATAATCTCTTTTCCTTTCTAATCTTCCCCTCCTTGCCACCTCCACCAAAATTTGAAAGTACAAGACAGAACACAGTTAATAAATGCAGTTGATAATACCAGCAGTCTTCTTGGTGAAATGGTATTTATCAAATACTGTTTCAGTAAGTTTTGGCTTTGAGAATTGTTGCATGGAAAGGGTACAGGTTGGTGTGAAGTGGGTGGTGAAGGCTAATGGGTTGTTCTAAAGACTAGACTGTTAGGAATGCAGGCATTTCTGAGGAGGCTGCTGATGAACTTGAAAATTGAAATATCAAAAGTTGTTTTTTTTAAGGGGATGACCTTAAGAGTCTGTTACATGGGCGTTGAAGACAGTCACATTGTAAGCTGCTGTCTGGAAAAAATTGTGGCCAATGGGGAAGGAGAATCTTCTCATCCGTGCCCTAGGAGCAAAATTTACCCTTTTGCTAATAAGAGATTTAGCTATAACTTGAATCCCACTTAAGACATATTTTGAAGTACTAAGTTCTGCTCTGGGAGGTAAAAATGGGAGTTCAGAAAGTAGATAAAATATTACTCCGTCATATTTTTGAGATAGTAAGCCAGAGTTTTGTGAAAAAATTTGGTTGGTTTGTTGTTTTTGTTTGGTTTTTTTTTTTTTTTGTTTGTTTTGTTTTTAATTACTAAAGCTGTGCCAGGGTTGCATTTGGCTTGTTTCCTTTCCAAGACTACAGTAAATGTCAAAATCATGCTGTATCTGCAACTGTGCTACTGCATAAATACTTTGTAGGGCGACATGCAATTTTTTTAATGCTACTTTTTCTAATGAAAATATCAAATTATATTTGCTTCCAGCCTTAAAATGAGTTCAAGTGGTTTATGGCCACTCCTGGACATGGGGTGCTGGAATTGGAAATGCTTCAGTGTTGAGCCGAGTGTAGCTGTACATGTGTCCCAGGAGAAATTACATCACCTTTATTCCCTAACCTTAAATGAAAAGCAGTTGTGATTATAGTGTCAGTAGCTTGGCTCAAATGCACAATTTCTACGAGTTCCTGTTGTCTCAACCTGCAAAAATGCTGAGGTTTGAAAGGAAAGTGTTTAAAACTCATTTACCTTCTTATTGGTTCTGGATCTGTTGCTCTGCGCTCTTGTTAATGTGACCTTTGCAATGCAGTTTTTGCCATCTTCACCTTTGTCCTGCTGTGATGTTGCATAGATGTGCTGCTTCTCTGCATTTTGGAAGTTGTGTGAGGTGAGCCAGTTCATCTCCAAAATAATACCTAAGTGTCAGTTTTAAACCAACACTGTCGTGTGGTTTTTGGTTTCCTCTGGTTGTAACAAGCTGCTTTACACGGGAGGGTAAACTTCTCCCTGGTCTTACTACCAGAAAACTTTTTCAAGTGATAATGTTTTGTAGTTGCTGCTCCTGAATTACATATAAACAACTTCAGAAAAGACTGGGCCATAAGCATTAAAGGGTATAGACAGAAGTATTAGTCAAACACTATTTGATTATAAGCTGTACCACCCTCCCCCCACTCCCCCCAAAACCTGTGATGCATTCTCTTATCAAATGTGATGCTTATTTAAAATGACATATACTGCTGAAGAGAAGCATTTAGTAATTGAAATGTAAGTGGGTGATGAAGAAACAATACATATGCAGCAGGTGTTTTTTCTTCCAGTTTTGTATTTCCTAAAAACCCATCTCTGGCTGTCACTGTAGCAACTCTTGACAGTATTGGAAGTAACTTTTTTATGTTTTCTTATTTCTCTGGTGCTATATTAAACCTTTTTTCTTTGGCATTCAGCAGGTCAGTGGTAGAGGATCATCTTACTGCTTACCCTTTGATTTTTCAGTCTATCCCTGTGGCAACTTTCCCTGCTGGATGCATGTGGATTTAGCTTGATTCCCAGCCTTGCCAGCAGCATTGTAAAATCGAAGTGTAGCATTTGAAAATACTACTCTATTAAAAACAACTGGAGCAATCCAGACTTGGATTTCAAAGGGAATGGAGAGATCTTGATCCATGCTGCTTTGCATGCTCAGCACCATGGAGTGTGATTGACTGTAAGCTCACTTGTATTATGAAACATTGAAGGGCATTTAATGTAATGACAGGCTGGGAAAGTGGGATATGTGAGATCATGAAGAAGGCCAGAGTCTGCCTCTCTCCACAGGCAAATAGAGGTTTTGCTTATGAAGCTGTCGAATCTTGCTTTAGATTTACACAGAAAACCCAATTTAACCATGGATTACCCAGAAACAGCCTGAATTTGTATCCTGTAACTTAAGTTGGAAGTGATATATTTTTTACAGTGTAAATGAAATAGAGGTCATGTGTGACTGTGGTCTAGATTCTCAACTGGTGCTATTTGGTTAAGAACCTTGGACTTCATGCTGCTCGACTGACTAGTTATGGCTTTGACCTTCTATGTAAGGGCAGAGACTAACATTTTTAAATTTGGGAAAGGATCCAGATGTTGGATTTCCTTGTTTCAAACATTGCTACTTCAGAAAAATACAAGCCCACATGAGTTATGAAAGGTTTTGGTGTTTGAAATTTTGGATATTACACTTTCTGCAAAGAGATACATATAAAAGCCCTTTCTGTGATCTTTGCTTTTTTTTTTTTTCCTCCTCCTTCCCTGCCCCCCCTCAACTTTGTGTGTGACTGATCTCTGAATTTATAGCAACTGTGTTTCCACATTCATAGTAGCCACAGCTTGGATATTGCCTCTGTTCCAAGCTATCCACAAATGCCTACAATTCTTAGACAACTGACCTTTGGGCCTAAAATTCTTTTTTTTGACCTCTAGTCCAGAAATCACTTCTTTTTGTCTCCAGAAATCTTGATGAAAATCTGAATGAATAGGATTATTTTATCTGACTATTGGCAGCAGGAGGTGGTAGGGAAGGGGAGGTCAGTAGTTCGGTTCCTTACTGGAATGAAATTCTTGAGAGATCAAGGATAGTTGTTCCTTACTGGAATGAAATTCTTGAGAGATCAAGGATAGTTGTTCATTTGAGGTCTACTGTCACGGTACCTTCCCAGTACTTAGCTTGCTCCACATCAGACTTCGTAATTTTTGTACTCCTTTTCCTTTAAGGCGTAGAAGTTACTAATTTTGTATTAATGCCCATTGATAGTGTCACATGGTGAAATATACAGAGTAAAACAGAGGTACTATTGGTTACAAGTAAGATTTTAAATCCGAGATATAATATCTGAATTTCAGGAGAATGCATGTAGGAAAAGTGGGGTTTGTTCCGGATCTGTACATAAGCACATACTTTTCCTCTGAGTGAGATGCAAAACTGTAAAAGGGCCTGTTTTTTGGATCAGTCTTGGGTGTTATCCAAAGTCTCATGCCATTTGACGCTGAACATCAGCCTAGCTCTTTGTGTGTGTCTACACTGCGGTTACTAACCAGGCAAGGAGGCTCCAGACTGCTGGGGCCAGTCAGGCTGATACCTCAGCTTGCTAACTTGAGAGTGTCTTAGTTATCTCTGCTCTGCGCTGCTATCACCTTTAGACAGCCTAGTTCTTGATGGGCATAACAACATTGCTGTGATAAAACCACCCTTTTGTGTCAGACAGGTGTTCTCTTGTTGCAGTGTGGTGTGGGTGATGATGTATGGTGGACAGGTTTAGCAGTGTTGCAGAGCTGACTTCGGTATCACCAATAGTAGGATTACGTTTTTTCTTACCTCCAGGATCTTAGTAATTGCCTTCTATCTGAATGTGTCAAAGCTTCTTGGTTGATTTTTATTATAATATAGGGATATGAGTCAATTACCAGTATCCACCTGTATGTGATATATGTGACTGTATATTGCCCCAAGGAAATGAAAAGAAGCATCCAAATCCTTTTCTCCTTTTACTTTCTTCTCCATTGAAAACTTTATTCCCTTTTACTTTGTCAGGATAATACCCATCCTGGTATTAAGAAAAGGGGACATTTTTACTGTACTATCTCTGTCATCATCCTGTGTTTGTTTACCACTATCTCTTTTTACTCTGGTCTTCAAAACTGGAAATGTGTATATTTTCCTTCTATCCTGGTATGATCTTCATGCACTCACTTTTTGCTGATGGTCTCTTAATGTTACCTGTTATGTATTTTTTAGGTCAGTATTCCAGTTGGGCATGTATCATTGATTTATACATTGGTATTATCTCATTCTCAGGTATCACTTTCTTTTTGATTTTTCAACATTTTGTTGTCAATTTTGATTGCCTCTGTGAGTTTGAGTTGATATTTTTATTATGCTGTCCAAAGTAATAGCAAGTTTTTTCTTGACTGACTCCAGTTAACTTCAGAGTCAGAAATTTATATTATTAATGCACATTAGTCTTCCTGTTTTGCATATATTGACACTGAATTTCATCTGCAGTCATGCTAACTTTCCATTGAGCTTTGACATTTCATTGTTTTAAGTGCTTAAGTAGAACTCAAGTATTGGTCTTGTGCTAGTCTGCTGTGCAAGGGTAAAATTCACCCTTTATGAACTGATGCATCCTGTCACATTAATCAGGGATGTACTGTGTATTTCCTAGGGCAACATGAAGGATCAAATTTTCTAATTAACCCCTTCAGAACTGAATTAAGTATGATGCTGTATCTGGACTGTGCCCCACTAACTTGATGCATCATGATCTGTACTTCTAGTGGTCCGTCTTAGTGTGACCATAAGGGAAAATCCAGAAGGAGCAGTCTGCTGGATACGTGAGATATCCAGAGATTAAGGAGGTCACAATTAGTGCATGCAGGTGTTGAGAGATTTGTGGCATTTTTTCCTATTTGTGAAATATCTTTTTTTCAAAGCAAGTCCCTAAAGGTTCCTCCAAAGTCTAAAACATCAAGTGGAATTTTGAAGAAGTGACTCATTTATGCCCATCTATCCTTTTGCTCTTATTAAAAGGAAGATCCATTTCTTTGCTGTTTCATAGAAGACTTTCTAAGTAGATGGGAAAGTGGCTGGATTTGAGCCCCGCAGGTTTGTTTTCTTTAGTTATCTCTTGATTTTGAGACTTGTTTATTGACACTTCTGTTTGTCCCCTGTAATGTTGATAATGTGCCATACACAACCTACTTTGAAAGCAGAAGACTTGATGTTCTATAGGAGCTAGGGAATTTTTTTTTTTTTGAAGTACACTGTTTCATAATATATAACAGGAAGAATTTTTTTCAGCCCTTCAAGCTTATTATTTTAGTGCTTCTAGTTTGGGAAGAGAACTTGTGTTGAGTGATCAGTGATTGCTGTAAAGTTGACAAATTATGCCCAGCTGTTCAGTTGATGCCTAGTCATGGAAATCCTGCTTGTAAAGTAGAGCAGGGAGAAAAAGGCAGGAACATGCTGGTATCTTAGTGGATTTAGTTTTACATGGTAACATCTGCTAAACAGGGAGTGACTCTCTTGCTTAGCATTTAGACTAAACCCCATAATTATTTAATGAGCAACATCCCTCTTTGTCTCCCATTTGTTTTGATCCCTAACCCCCAAAAGTGCTGGCTTCAGAGTCTGTGTAAGGCATAGCTTAGTCTGTTTACCTGCTGACCGCCCCGGGTATTGTGTACATTGCTTTGATTTATTTATTAGCCTTTGTTTTTCAATCTGAAATTTTTGTAGGGAAGGAAGAAAGAAACAGGACCTTTAAATGACAACCCACAGCTCCTATTAACTAGTGACAGATGCCTTCTGACGTGACATTTTAGGGACTTTAAAGCTCTTGATAATAATACTTGTGGTTCAGGAATGACCTTGGGTATCCGAAGGTCTTTGCCTGTCCTGCATGTCATAATGAGTTAAACATCGTGGTGAAACAGCACAAAACCAATAAGTGCTGTGTCTGTGGCTCCTGCAGCCTCCTTATATGCTTGTTATCTTTAGGAGGAAAATAGAAATTGATGCATCTTCCTAGAGAATAAGGAATAAAGTGTTTCTCAAAGGAAATAGCTGTTTGTGTATGTGGCTTAGAACAGTCTACAGGCTATGTTGGAACTTGTCTCAGTCATGGGCAGTATACTGAAACAGAACTGCAAGACGTATGGTAGGAAGCCAGTTCAAAACCTTGCAAACAAACTTCTGAATATAGTAAATCACTTACATCTTACAATAGCCTAATTAAACTAAATTTGTTTTGCTTGTATTTACCTCTTTTATATTAACTTACAGTACTAGATGGGAAGCCAAGTGAAAGTTACATTTTGGTTTTGAAAATCAACTTCTCCAGTTTATTTAAGTGATGCTCATTTGTGCCAACGTTGCCATCAGTTGCTGAGGGGGAATGGTTGTGTCATCAGAACTGAGGATTATGGTTTAGTTTCAGCAGTGGAGAAGAGCAGCGTCTGGTTTATGTGCAAATGCTCAGAAATACTACTTCATATCTAGAGTTTTGAGGTTAGAAAAATGAGATCTAAAAGGCCTGGTATTTTGAATTATGCATTTGCTTATATTGAGATTCTCATACAACTTATTTTCCAGTGTTGCATTGTGAAGCTTCGTCCTGGTCATGCTTCAGCTTTGAAATGAATTCCCACCAATACAAACTTATCAGAGGCTTGAAGCCAATCTCTTGTAGCCTTCACATTGCCTGAAATACAGTTCCATGGAAACACTAGGCCCATGTAAAGGCTTTGTACAGCAAATGAGCTCAGGAAAAGAAGTGGGAAGGGATTTATTTATTCTTCTGCAGAGGTTGCATCTTATCTGAAGTGTAGCCATTATTAATGAAACTCTTCCTGCATCTCACGTTGGACCTGTAGGTTCTGCCCCTATGGCTTGCTGAAGCCATGAATCAGCAAGACCCTCAATGTTTTGCCACTTCTTTTACTTCCTTTGTGAGGGCAAGTGGAGGATCTGAAGCATCATTCTCTGCCAGGTTCGGTGCAAAGTAGTCTGATTTCATGTTTTTTGTTTTGTTTTTTATCAACAGGAAAATTCCCTGTAGTAGTGAGAACCCTCTGCTTCCAGTGGTGGTGTCCCACTACTGGAAGTGGCTCTTGAGCAAGCCTTGCTGCTCACATTGGTCTAGTACTACCTGTTGTAGAATGGAAAAATATGCTGAAGCAGAGTTCTCCTGTGCCAGTCATTCACTAATACAAGGCTCTCAGACACTTCAGTGACATGTGCAAGAGCAATTCCTTCTCTTGAATACATTATCACAGGAAGGGAACTGTAGCCAACTTAATCTGTGGCTTATTTTCCCCTTTAAGTGAAGGTAATATGCAGCAGAGAAGTTGACCTTCAAGACAGACAATTCTGTACTTTTGATGATGATCTGTTTTTCCAAGCAAAGCTGTGCTGTCTTTTTGTCTTGGCTGAATCATTCATTTCATTCAAAAACTCTTTTCTCTTGTAACCAATTTGTTTATGATGATACAAAACGGGAATTTTTTTTTTTGCTAGAACCTTCCCTTCTATTCTCTTCTATACTCAGTCATGTGTTGGGAATTTATTTTCCCTCCCCTTCTCACTGAAGTTGGAAGGTAAGGATTTAGTTGCACAAAAAAGGTCTAACTGTTAGGGAAACCATAAATTTATCTGATGTAAATTTAGCTTTATTGAGGTCAGGATTGATTTAAACTGGCTGGTGCTCTGATCAACTATAACATGTCCTTACCATCCTGCAAAGTGCATCACTGTTGTTTAGTGTTGTGTGTGATCTGAATGAGGATGTGACTGTGGCAACTAGTATTTCACACTGATGCAAAATACATGAAGTCTAGTTTAGAAATGCAAAGTATTGCCATTTAAGTATCTTACTTTTGATTTAAGAAATTGTCAGATTGAGAAATTGGTTTCAGCTTCTCTCTGTAGATCCTATCTTAGAACTAGACCAGAGAGTAGAAGTCCTGTTGCTTGGTTTCCTTGGGTTTGCATTTGACGACGACAACATGAGAGACAGGGAAAGTTTCAAAGTAACTCAAAAATCACTTTTAACAAATGCTGATACATGAGAATCATCTTTACTGTTTTAAACTAACCTGATTTGACTTCTGTCAGTACAAGATTCACTTACAAAGCTGAAGTGAATGCTTCTTTCACAGAGGAGAGTTAATACAATAAGTTTCTGGGGAGCATACTTCTGTTTTTCGGTTTCCTTACCCCAGTCTTTAAAGTTTTATAGCTGCTAAATAACTTTGGAGTCTTCAATTACATCTAAATATTTTTTGTTTATGTTTAATAACACAATAGGAACTCTGTTTACTCTTTATAGTTAATTCTGTTTTTATTACCTAAGTACTACTCGGATTCCTGTATTTTCCTTCTTGCTTTATGGCATTTTGAGTCTTATGGGGCCATCAGAATGCCCCTCCCAATCTGACACTTCAATCTCAGTGAGGGATCATTGGTATACCTTCTCTGTATAGAAGTACTGTAGGACAAGACATGTTGACTGCATTGTCTTAAGTCCACAGGAGCAGCTACAGAACTTGTAATTACATCTGATTCTTGAATTGAGACCCTTATTGCTTCTGGCAGTGGCCGCAGCATTTATTTGTTATCATGGCTTGATTATTGTGACTTTTTTTTTTTTTTGCGCTGCAATTTAAGTCATGGAGGAAGTCTATGAAGATTGCTAAAAATCAAGTCATGCTCCCATCCTGTTTTGCATAGTCAGGGGAGAGATGCTGCTTTTCTCTATATGTCATGGATCAGGAGCAATAGCTGCCTTGAAAACAAAACAAATAGGTGGAGAAAAATGATGTGAGGGTGAGAAGCCCTGCTTCCCATGGTAGGTGTGGACTTGCTGATGTTTTTGCCATTCTGGGCAACTTTGTGTGCTTCTGTAGACAGGGGCACCTCATGGTGAAACAATAATACTGAAGTGTGTTACAGCCCTGGGCCAATTCTGTTTGCTGAATTCATATAAGCCTTTCTGAAGTAGAAGTTACTTGTTATTCTGGGAATATGAGAAACAGAAGAATTGGACACGTGTTTTTAGCATGGCTAGGGTACAGCTCTGTAAGGTGATTATAATAAAAGTCTTATCAACTTTATGCAACCTATAGAAAGCTCATAGCGAATAATATTGTAACATGGGTACCTGGCTATCATTGTAAAGGATGTCTGTCACAGGATGATAGTGTAAGTCATTCTTCATTTGTCACATCATTCTTGAACACTTCCTGTTTTCTCAGCTGTTCAAGGTGCAGAGATCTAGAATAAATTCATTAAGCTGAGATAAATATCTGATGATTATTGCTACTGTTTTCATATTATATAAATACCTTGGGAGTTATCCTCTTAGGGAGCTTTATGCTGGCTGAGCAGTTGCTACCCAGAGAAACCTGCATTCTGAATATTAAACTTCATGGATATTAAGTACTGCCAGAAGCAAAAAAAAAAAAATAAAAAAAATTAGTTTTGCAAAACAGACTTATATTAAACTAACACCCTTGCATATTGATGCTCTCCTCTGCTAAATATTTTCATAATACAAATAAATGACAAGTTTAAAGTAACTTTCTCCACTGTCTTGCCTCACATATTTTGAAACAGCAGTGGCAGTACCCTGAAGAATGTGTTAAAGTTGCATGTGTATGGTAGATCCTTTTTTGTCTTTGTCAGTCTACAGATATCATCATAAGACTCTTATTTGTAAGATATTATTCAGTAGTAATTATTACTTAATAGCAGCAGCTATTCTGAGCGCTCACAGAGCTCATGTATCCTTCTGTTTGTTGGTTCATGTTGAATACATAGAGAGCATTAATAGCAATTGCATGTTCACCTTTGTTTAAATGTTGATCTAAATGTCCACCATACAACTGTATGTATGAATGGCACCGTACATGCAATTTATGGATTCTTAACATGGTGATAGGTTGCACTGCATCTGTTTCCACTCCCAGCACCCCCATGATGTCCGTGATCCTGAGGAATTGACCTAGCTGTATAATTTTTTGCTGCAAGAAACCTGCTTGACAGTGGTAAACCACTGTTTCTGGTAAATGTCCAGCATTTTCCAAGCTGAATGTATTAAAACACTGATAAATTTGAAGTGACTTTTAATGTTGTCTTCCCATGCTTTAAAATCCTTTCTTCTATTAAATACTTTTTTTTCATGTACATAGGATATCTGCACTTATACTCCCAATATATCTGTCTTGAGAGAGACTGTGGATAGTCACAAAGACCAATGTTGTTTGTAGCCTGATTCTAGCACTTGACATTCAAAGGTGGTGCAAGCTTTAATTTCTAATTTTTTTTAATGAAACCTCCACAGGCTTCTGAATTTTGAAAGGATGCAAACTGAAGAAAACTGGTTTTTAAAGTAGTGGTAAACTATGATGCATTTAGGTATTCTGACTAAATGATAACTGTGTCTAAATTATGGCACAGCTAAGAATATCAGTAAGGTTGAAAGGAAAGGAGAAGTGCGGCATAATACTCAGATTATTGATTTGCTTGGCATTAAAAACATCTTAAAAATTTCAAAATTAATGAGATATAAAATCATCTCCCTTCTTTGCAGCTGATTCTCATCAGCCAGTTATAAAAGAGCTATAATAGGAGACGAGAGCATACCATTAGCTGTTAGCTTGGAATGACTCTGCAAAATAGTTCTTAAAGGTCTACTGATTTCTTTCTGACAGTCTCCTAAGGGTCTCAAAGCTGCTCGTTGCTGCAGTATATCAGAGTGTCACCCAGCTTGGATCTGAGTTGTATGGTAGAAATATCCTCACTCTGCAATTTGCTTTAAAGCAACACTCCTTGAATAATGTAACTCAGGAAGATAGGCTTCCACAGGGGTCATCAGAGCGCTGTGTTGACCTGTGTGGCAGTGAAGGTGATAAGTTTATCACTAACACAGTCATGTTTCCTGCCAACAGGCTTTACGATTGCATCTCTACATGTAATGCCATTTTGTTTATTAAAAATGGATACAGGTGTCCCCACTGTGGAATAGTACTTTTTGGCAAATCTGCTTTGTGACTTTTGATATTCAGGTTGTAATTGTTCCTGAAAAATTTCTTCTTATTTGAAAATACCTTTCAACAGTATCTAACCTTTAGCGTCCCAAACTGCCCAACTGTCTTCCATTATGCAGATATTAACCATTGTAATATGTCCATTTTTATCACTGTCATTTTTTAATAGCTGCCATAGAGATGGAAGAAAAGGGATTAAAAAAACTGGGAGCTGTATTGCAGTGAAGGTAGTTATGGAACTATTGTGTGTTATGCGCAAATGTTCACTTGCGGTAAGTTACAACTGGGTGAGAAGAGGTCTTTTGAGTGCTCAAAAGCATGTGATAAGTTGTCATCCTGAATGGCTTAAAGCAGTTTTGGAAACTAGAGTCCTCTCTCCCTTCCCACTTTCCTTGTCTGAGCCAGGTGTCGTGCAGCCAGCTGGAAAAGCAGTTTCCATTAGTGCTTTGCCAGACACACCACATTCTCTGAAGCAGGATGAGCCCAGTTTTTCGTCGTGTGTATTTAGGGCTGACATGTAGCTTGATTTACACATTCAGTTTCTTGGTGTATTTTGAGAATAGCCTTCCAGTCATTCTGAACTGCATTTGTTGCTTAGATAATAAATTTTCATTGTATGAGTTTCATTGGAAATAAATGTATTTCCTACCCTCTGCGGTAAAATCATAGAACCATGGAATGGTTTGTTTGGAAAGGATCTTAAAGGTCATTTTGTTCCACTCACCTGCTGTGGACAGGGACACTTTCCACTAGACCAGCTTGTTCAAAGCCCCATCCAACCTGGCCTTAAACACTCCAGGGATGAGGCATCCACAGTTTTTTCTGGGCAACCTGTTCCAGTGCATTTCCACTTCACAGTACAGAATTTCATCCTGGTATTTAACCCAAACCCACCCTTTTTCAGTCTCTCCTTTGCTATCACATGGCATGCCCTTGTCAAAAGCCCCTCCCCAGCTTTGTTGTAGGGCCCCTTTAGATACAGAAAGGCTCCAACAGATCCACCCATGTCGTGCAGGGGATTGCAGAGCTGGATGCAACACAGCAGGTGGGGTCTCACAAGAGTGGAGTAGAGGGGCTGAAACACCTTCCTTGACCTTTTGGCTACTGCTCTCTTGGTGCAACCCAGGATATGGTTGCCTTTCTGGGCTGCAAGGGTACATTGATGGGTAATACTGAACTTCTTGTCAGCCAGCACCTCTGAGACTTGCTCAGAAGGCCTGCTCTCAGTCTGTTCTCTGCCCATCCTCTGTTTGTGCTTGGGATTGCCCCAACCCTTGTGCAGGACCTTGCACTTAGTCTTGTTGAACTTAATGAGGTTTTTAGGAGCCCATCTCTCCGGCCTTTCAAAGTCCATCTGGATTGCATCCCTGCTCTCCAGCATGTTGACTGCACCACACAACTTGGTGTCATAACCAAACTCACCTGACGGTGCTCTCAGGCTCACTCTCCATGTCACCAACAACGATGTTAAACAGCACCAGGGCCAATACTGACCCCCAAGGAATGCCACTCATCTCTGTTCTCCACTGAGACATCAACCTGTTGGCCGCTACTTTTTTGAGTGCAACCATCCAGTCAATTCTTTATCCACTAAGTGGTCCATGTCTTTCCAATTTAGAGACAAGGATGTTATGCAGGACAGTGTCAAGTACTTTGCACAAGTCCAGGTAGATGATGTCAGTCACTCTTCCATTATCCACCAACACTGTAACCCTGACACAGAAGGCCACCAGATTTGTGTTGAACCACACTAGCTGTCTCCAATCCCCTCCTTACTTTCCATGTGCCTTAGCACAATTTCCAGAAAGAGTTTTTTTTGGCACAGAGGTGAGACTGACTGGCCTGTAGTTCTCAAAGTCTTCCTTTTTTTTCCCTTTTCAAAAATGGGGTTTTACACAAAAAAAAAAAGCTTGTTTATACCAAAGCAGTCTGAGAGGCACATTGCTTGTTTAAGGCTGTCTGAATGAACAGTTGCAAACCTAAATATGATTTGTATGAGTAAGATTCTGTGAAGATAGCCAGCTACGCTGCATCACTGTTGCCACCTACAAATTAGTCCTGTAGCTAGGGTGATTGAGGGCTCTTTAGTGTGTGTTACTGTCTGGAACAGGTGAGAAAGTGAGAAATCACTAAAAGAAGGGGGCAGTGCTACCCCCATGTATAATTTTGGGTTGCAGCAGTTTTTGACAGTTCTCAGGGAATGTTTTCCTAGTAAATGACAAGGGACAGCAGGAGGGAGAGAGAAGAAGGTGACCGGAATGATGGTGACATTTGAAAGGGGAAGAGTCTTGTCAGACTTGACTTTATACAGATAAGAAATATATTTTCTGATTTTATGGAAGGTTGGAAGAAACTGCTGCACTGGGCAGATAAGAGGTGGGGTTACATGCTGGTTTATCTGTAAGGAGACGGAGTGTTCCTCTCACACTTCTGGTGTACTTCGTTTATATCAAAAAATCCTAGAGGATTTGCAGCTAATCATAAACCAGCATAGATTAAGAAAAACCCTCTGAAAAAATACTAGTGATACATAATGTGTTGTATATAAATGGATGTAAGCAAATATACATAAATGTATTTTTGTGTGAATTAAAGGTCACTCTGCTGTACTAGTGAAGGGCGTTGTTTGTTGTAGGAAATTAAATGTAGGTGTGTTAGGGAATCTTGCTGAATGTAGAACAGGGCATGTCCTGTGGCTGTAGAGCTGGTCCCTGCATGGGCAGCATGCCTGATGGCATGACTTCCTTCAGTACCAGGCTGGCCTGTGGCAGGAACTTGCCAGAACTCTGGGCTGCTGCGAATTACGCCAGACCTTACTCAACCCCAGGCAGTATTTGGAATTCAGATAAATGTTTTTGCTCTGCATGTTGTTTGTTGCACTTAGCGAGGGAAATGAAATGATAGTAGTTGATAGGGGTTTTAAGTTTTCATGTTTTTAACTCGTAGTGGTTGTGGCAGTTGTTTAGTGAATTCGCTCACACTCTAAAACAGGTACCATGTGGGCAGGTGCAGTATAATTGCTTTGTCTGCTGTCCTTCTGATATATTGGGGCAATCTGAAAGAAAAACAAACCCCTCTCACTAGCCCCCCCCTCCCCCCAAAAAAAAAATGTCCCAGACAATGTTTAATCTTGTTTCCCTACCCTTCCATGGCCTTCTCATTCCTACAAATTGTAGTGCTTTTTCTGCAACTTACAGTACATCTGCCACACCACAGGAGCTATGTCTACAATCTGTAGGCATTCTGAAACTGTTTTTCATCTGACTGGGTCAACAACCTATGAGGTGAAACCATGTCATGAAGGGCCCAGGCTGAATAAACTTGCCCAGAATTGTAAGTAATTGGCTCATAAACCACCCAGCCAGTGCTGAAGCCTATGCTGCTCTTGACTCGCTGTGCTTGTAATTGTGCTCAGGTAGGCAGATACCTGCCATGGTATTGATGCCAGATGCAGGTCTTATGATGTCATTTGTTAAAAGTTGAACTTTGACCCCCTTTTAAATCCTGAAAGCTGACAAAGACCTCCTTGTGAGAATGCCTTTGGTTGTGTAGTCATAGATGTGAGAGATGAAGGGCCCAAATGGTACTGCATCTTTGGAAGAGGATCTGTTGTGCCGTCCAGCTGCTGTCCTGGCAAAGCTTTGTGCTGTTTTTCTGTCTGTGTGCTACATGAGGGGAAATGGAGTGGTTTATGTGAATATAACTTCAATTTATCTTTTTTTTGTTTATCTATATGGGTTTTTGATATATTTTTTTAACATACAGATAAAAGTTTGTGTATAGCTGTTGACAGACTAATGAACCTGCACATATTGAACTGCTGGAGCTCAAGACACACTCCTACTTGAATAAAACATCACAAGGTGAATAGTTTTAGGGATGTCATGGGAGAATAGCAATTTTGTTTATGTAAAGCCTGAATTTTGAAGTGTATGATTCAGAAACTAACTATAGAAAGCTTTCATAGAGCTGTCCCGAAAGAGTTATAGCAAAACAAAGCAGTCTTTTCAACTTAATACTGAGACACCAGTGTGAGTTTTTAAAAGTATATTTCGGAGTTACATCTTCTTCCCAGTCCAAGCATAAAGATGCATGTCATGCTTCCTTGTTGCAGCCCTCAGATGGTGGGTTCTGAACCCACCAAGACTTAGCACAGAAAGATTTGGATGCGTGTTGAGAGTTTCACTGACTGTTTTGGCAAGAGAAAGTGTGCAAGTTTTGCTGAGTCCTTGGTGCAGTTGTATTCCATGATCCATATTTCAGAGTCAGCTACTTCTGCTATATTTCAAGCACACAGGGTGATGAACCAACTTTGTCTCTTTGTACTTAAAATGCTGCTTTTTTCTTTTTAATCATCAGCACACTTATTAGACTTCTAATGCTGTTCAAGCCTAGAAATAATATTAACCTTTTTCACTCTGTAGAAATTTCTGTACTCTATAAGCTGTCACTGTATTTCTTCTTTTTTTTCTTTTTTAATCTCCTCACCTGTTCTATCATTTAGTATGAACTCTGACTTACCTTTTAAAATACTCTACCTTTGTGAGAGAAATGCATCTGGAATAAGGGTTTAGGTATTTACCTTTGGCTTTAGTAGGAAATTAATTTTTATTTTTTGTTTTTAAGAAGTAAAAGCTTGAGGAATGAGCAGGATGGGGTTGTTTGTGAGGAGGTGATGAAGACAAAAAATGTGCTCTTGGAAATTCAGTCATTAAGTATATTAATTTGCTGAGTTGCAGAACAGCCTGGTGTGGCTGGCAGGATCCCCCATCACATGAGCAAAGGTGAGGGGATTGTGCCTATTACTGATTTTTGCAGACTCTCTTTCACTTTCTAATTATAGGGGTTGCTTTTTGGTTTTAAGAGGAAAGAAAAGGGCATCCTTATTCCCTGCAGTCTGCACTGTTGCTTGTTCCTTGGGACCCCACTAGTCAAAACAACGGGATTCATATGTTGCCGACAGCTGAGAGACCAGAGTATGACCAGATGGCAAGGGGGAGCTGAGCTGTCTGTTTCTGCAAGCGATAGGCACATTATGGTTATTCTCTTCTGGGGACAAGGGGGTGGAAAAGAGGGGGAGGGGGAAGGAGAAAGAGGGAGATATTAGATAAACAGACTGTAGCCTGAATACATATGACATGTGGGAGGAAAGCTTTGTTAAGCAAGAACTGAAAGCCTCTCGCAGAGCATTAAGCAGCACCGCCTGTGCACTGGACTGAGCCAAACCAGAGGAAACATGAGCACAAACCTGTAATGCTGCTGTAAGGGTGGCAAGGCTTACCAGGCTCCTGCAAAGGGTCTTGAAACACTGAAGTGCTGAAAGGTTTTGGTGTTTCCTTAGGTAAGCTTTTTTGTAGTAGGAAGGAAGGGTCATTTAGCAGCAGATGTGCCAGAGGTGTGTTTTGCTTTTCTTTATCATGTCCAGGCTATGTTTAATGAGTCAAAGTTGATTCATAACTTTGTTCTACTAGACTTTTTCACCAGCCTCATGTATATGAGATGGCTTCATGGGATTCTGGTTATCTGCTGTTTGCACCAAAGTCATGGGAAGTTCAGTCTGGCCAGTGATTTGCAGGTGGTGCTCAGCATGCTCCGTAGACAGGGAACACATCCTTGATCTACATCACCCTGGGCCTTATCCGGAGCCAGCTGAATTATGTAAAAATGTTCCCACTTACCCATTTTAGGGTGTGCATTATGTCTTATCAATGGAACTGAAGTATATTTTTATCAGTAATTGATAACAGAGCTACCAAATCTTTCCTTACTGCCCTCTCTGTCTCAGTAGCATGAGTTAAAATGTTTGTCCCGTTTTCTTCCTATATTTTTCTTGCTCTTTTTCCTGTGGCACTGAAGCAAATGAGTAACTAGAGCAATTGATACTTGCATTACACAAAAGAGGGACTTTGCAGTAATTTTACTTTCTTTTTCCCCTTCTCTATTTTGTTTTCGCTTTTGTCTATGTGATTTGCTGATGTCTGTTGAGTAGTTCTTTCTGAAGTAAGGTGATAAGATAGCAGGCACATAGTGTTGTTTTCTTGATGAACCACTCTGAAACAGTGGTTTACCTGGAGAGGGAGAATAACACATTTGTTGGGCTGTGGTACCTAACAACTCAATAACCTATTGGAGTGTTTGAACACTGTCACCAGCTTGGCTTCCCTGCTGCTCCCTAGATAGTTGCTTGTGACATTGATCTGTGGGGGATGGAGGCAGAAATCTGATTTATAGATGTAGCCTATTGCCTGGAGGAGTGGGTTAACTACGATTGCATTCTGCCTGGTTTTGGTCACAATAATACAGAGACTTTAGGGGGTCTTTGCTACACAGAAAGTAAACTAGAAATTGTAAAGTTTTCATACTAATACATACGTAATGAAAGCCTTAATTAAAAAAAAAAAAAATAAAAAACAAAAACAAAACAACAACAAAAAAAAACCCAAACAAACAAAAAAACAAAAACACAAAACAAAAATCAAAAACTGAAACAAAACAAAAAACAGACAAAAAAAACAACAAAAAAAAACCAAAACAAACAAAAAAAAAAACCAACAAAAAAACGCCCCAAAACAAACAAACAAAAAACCCCAAACCAAAAACAAACAAACAAAAAAACACACCACAAGAAACCCCACCAAGCAAAGGAAATAACCACCAAAACAAAGAAGCCTACCAAACACGTTTCAACTCTTTTTGGAAAGATGCTGAGTGCAGTATGCCAGTTTTCTATTCACTTCTTGGAAAACCTTTTGCAGTTCCATATGGGACACCATCTTTTAGAACACTGTTATTTTAATTAGTGAACCAAAAAAAGCTTTCTGCTAATTACTGTTGCTTCTCTAGCTATGCAGAAGCCCCTTCCACTGTTTGATAGCAGTACAACACATGTAACTGCAGCGTATTGAAGATTAACTCTTTTATTTTTATGCTAATTATAATGGCTGAACCAGAGGTAACAGTAAGTTTTGTGGTCAGTCTCTCCGATCAGGTAATTTATGACCTTGTCTTTCTACAAGTCTTCAACCCCATTGTCAGAGCTCATAAAAGATTAGGGAAAACCGCATTTTTATTAGATGCAGATTTCTAATACATGACCATAAAAGTTACTTCCAAATAAAGAGAAAGAATACAATTTTAAATGGTTCCAAGTTTTCTTTACTTTTAAAATTACTGCGATTACATTGGGACTTTAATTGTAAATATGAAAACCTGTTAAAACTATTTAATTTCTAATTTAAATAATGTTGTTATGATATAACAGATAAAAGTGAGGTGTGCACTTTAGCAGTAGCTGTACAATAAATGTCATTATTATTGAAATGTACCATGTTTATGTAATATAAAGGGACACAGATACCAAGGAGAAGGCTGGAGATTTCCCTTCATATGTAGTAATAGTAGCTAGCTCTTCCACTCTGCGTAGAAGCTGGGGCTCTCAAATCCATATTTAACCATGAAAATTAAAATAGAAACCTATTTATCAAAAAAAATGCTAATTGTCAGCATGAGCCTGTCACTTGTAGCATCTGGCATTGTCAGGTCATTTTGCAAGTTTGATGGGTTTACTTTTTTAAAAACCAAGGGATCTATGTCTAAGGGGTGTTGTAGCATACAGTTTTGGACTTGGGAGAAAAAGGAATTGGTTTTAAGCCAGGAAAGATGAGCCAAAAATATCTAAGCCAATATGGTGATGATAAATTGTGTGTAAATTATTTGATCATTTGCTGTTTTTCTGGAATTAAGTGGCATCTTTTGTTATTCGCTTTGTTAAGAGCAGAGCTGTGTCCATTGTAACTCTCCTGTTTTGGATGATTCCAATGTTCATAGCCTAATTGGGATTCAGTCTTTAAGTCCAGAAAGTAATGAAGATAACAACTGCAATAAAGATCCAGAAAGTTAAACTCAGGGGCTTATTCTTCTCTCTGCTCTTAAGTGACTTTAACATTCTAAAAACTTCAGGCACAGAAATTCATATCATACCCCATTAATGTTCAGTTTGATTATCTTTTGAGAACTTGTGCATAGAATTAAATAAATGAAAATAACAGACCTTGAAACCTTTGCCTGATTTGTCTCAGCATCAATTTTCCATATGTATGAGAAACTTGTACTCTCCTATCTTACCCATATGTTGGATTGCTAAAGTGGGAATTTAAAATTGCTCTGCAGTCATCAGAACAGGGGTGCCCAGTACTTAAAAAAATGACAGAATACACTTTGAATCTTGTCTCTGTTTTTCCTCATTGCTTCTCTAGCTGCCAAATAAATTTGAATGTCAGCGTATCCATGCTGTTATAATCCGAGATTTTTCATCCTGTGAATAAACTGGCAGCTATTAGTGGCAGAGGAGATGTTTTTCATTTCAGCTCCTCACTGGGAGTTCCGAGAATTGATGACTGCATTCTTGGGTTCATCTGTGCTGTAAGGAAAGGAGTAACCCTGTTTTGCAGTAACCAGTTCTCTGGATAGAAATGTCAACCATAGGTAAAAACTTAAAACAGTTCTTACTAATTGCTACTTCAATTAGAAAATAATAGTGAGATGCAGGTGTCTGGCAAGGATCTGTTTTGAGCAAAAGGTGGGTTACCAGAGCTTTCATGTTCTGAATGTAACCTTTGTATAGTAGCTTACTGGATTTCGTGTACTGCTATGGACTCACACTTTAATGTACACCAGCGGATCACGTATATCTTACATGAATACAACTGTATATGAGATTACTGCCTTCCTGTGTTGTTCTTGTGCTCAGATAAGGATTTCCTGCTCTGTGCATGAATACTTATCATTACATTTTCAGTTTCTTAATCACAATTAGTAATAGACTGTGTTTCTACAGCAGGCATCTCAAAGTGCTTTGGAAATGTTAAGTCAGTTTCTTAATACTCAGATAAAGTGCATATAATTTGTATTTTGCAAGTGGGAAAACAGACTTGGGCAGGTTGGAGATACTGCAGATGTGCAGAAATTGATGATGGAATTGGGAGCATTATTTGGAGATTTGATGTGAAGCCCATTGCAAGTGTTTGGACTCCATCACAGATTACGGGTTCTGCTGCAGTGCTGTAGCCACAAAACAGAGTGTTCTTCAGTGATCAGGCCACCCTGAATAAACATTCAGTTTTACCATAATGTCTCTGTTTTACCCAGACTGTCGACTATGCTACAGGTTTTCTGAAACAGTCACGTGTTCCAGCTTTTTATGTTTCAAAAATCACCTGATGTTGGAGAATATCCACATGGGAAGGGAAAGAGACAGAACACTTCATGTATTTGTTCCAGCTGTGCAGACAAAACCCAGACCATTCCCAGACATCTCAGAAAACAGAAAGGTTGCTGGAATCTGGTGCCCTCTGTGCAGTGTCATCGACGGATATCTCAGTTACGGTTGTACAGGAAGTGGTAGGAAATGGAGGCATCTTGTTGCTCTTTTTTTTTTTCCTTCCCTTAATGCATTTATCTCTCTCCATTTTATTTTAACTTTATTTTCAATTAAAGCTATCTTGAACATTGCACTTAAGAAAATTATAGTTCTGAATTGCAATTGCTCTGCTTTGCAGAAGCAAAGATAGATTGGGTCAGGAGAAAAAAGTTTTTCAGTCCCCATTCACAAAGAACTGAATTCTCCCTTTTCTGAGCTGATACGGATTTAATTTTATTCTCTTCTTTTTCCCTCCACCTCGCAGGAACTGTCCAGCAAACTAAAAGTAACCATACAAAACAAAAAACTCTCTTTTCTTTGGTTATTCTAGATAATGACTTTCAATTAATTATTTTTTTTCTGTTGTGCAAGTGGTAGCTGTGGACTTCTTGCTTTCTCAAAATTCTTTCTACTGCCCACTGAAAAATGAGGTGGGAAAATGTAGCCTTTCATTTGAGTCACTCAGGAAGTGGTCAGTCAGAAACAGTCAGGTTTCTGTCTCTTCCAAGCGGTGTTTGCCTGGGCTTGTCCGTCATTCTGTGTGTCTTACCCTAAAGTCAGTAACATGAGAGTAAATGGAACTTCCTTTCTCTTGCTTGGTGTTTTTGTTTGTTTGTTTTGGGGTTTTTTTGTTTTCTTTGGGGATTTTTTTGGTTGGTGTTTTTGTGTGTGTTTTTTTTTTAAGTAAGTAGAGGAAAGAGAACTTGATTTGACTGAAGCTTTTATAGTATAACACAAATAATAATGAAAGAGATGGAGACAATGAATCTAAGGAAAAAAAGTAATTCTTTCTGGCTTAAGGTTTGCACCTTGCATTAGTCAAGCTGCTGGAGACTTGCAAGTCACATTTTTGACTGCCTTTGTCTGCCAGAAGAAGGCAGGTTTTCTTCAGTTTTGTGTTCTTCCGATTTATTTATCTATAGACATCTTCTTTCCAACATGATAATCCAGAGTTCCCAGAACAGCTTTGAGATGCAGAATACTACTATAGGAGTTTGATTTCAGCTCTTGACAGAGTGGATGGAGATTCAGTTTAACTCCCCTCTGTCTCCCCACCATGAAAAAAACACCTTCAATAATAACAAAAAATAAAAAAGAAAATAAAATTAACACCCCCCCCCCCCAAAAAAAAAAAAAAAAAAGGGGGGGGAAAAAAAAAAAAAAAAAAACCCCCCCCCCCCCCCAAAAAAAAAAAAAAAGAAAAAAAACCAACAAAAACAAAAAAAAAAAAGGGGTGGGGAAAAACAAACAAACAAAAAACCACCACAAATCCAAACTGCCATCTATTTTTAAGTCTGTAGGTATATGGAGAAACAGAAGCCAGTAGGAAGATACTTGAATATTGGTCAGGGTGTGGAGAAATTGTGTTGGCCTTTAGTAGCTTCTAACCACTAGATGTCAAATGGGGCCATCCTCAGTTTTATGGAACTACTTCTGTCTTAAATATTTTTTTTTAGAAATCAGGACTCTTAGCCAGCTTCATGTGTTTAGAGAGCAGGAAGATTACTTTGTATTGTCATTAACAAATGGATTAAATCAGTATTGGAAAGGAACAGTTCAGGAATACTTTTAGTGCACTTGCACACTGCTTAATTGCACTTAGTACCACTCTGTTGATAGCACAACATTCAATTTATGTTGTTTACTCTATGCACTGGCTTTTGAGAGACTGTCAGTGTAACGTTTTGGTGTGTCAGTGCTGAAGATTTGCACCTCAGTGTAAGGGCATGGATGTTTCTTGCTGGGGAGTGGAATAGCTGCATATTACTGCTGTTACCTTAGCGTGAGCTGTGCTACAGTGTTGGATCAAATTAATCTCTTGGGCTGCTGAAACAAGGTGATTGTGCCTGTAATAAAAATTTATTTGTTGTCTCCTAGTGGTATGTAAGCAAAAACCTGTAATGATAGTGACACCTGGGAAACGTGTATTGCTACCTAGTATAAATCACACTTCAGCTGCTTTTTCATGGTATCCTTTTTGTGGGTTTCTAAATTTCTCTTCCTGTCATCTCATTCCTGCCATTTGCAATCTACTTGTCAGTTAGTGTGGTTGTAGTTCTTGCTCCAGGATCAATACTTGGTCCAGAATGTCTGTGACATATCTGAAATACTTCCCTATGATTCAGGATAAGAAATACAATTTTCTATGTGCCTCTAAGTTATAGCACATTGGGTATTTACACAGAGGACAGAGATGTAGTACCACAAACACCAAATTTCTAAAAAGCTTGTTGAAAACACTCTCTTGGTTAGAGAGAAACTAGGTTTAGTGCTCTATTTTTCTATCTGTAAGGAAAATACTGTAGTGGAATCTGTTTTTTCTAGGTATCAGAGAATCTGTATACAAGAAAGATGCTTCACAGGACTGAACTATAGAAAAGTCTAATGTGAACTTGCCCTGTTTAGAATCCAAAGGATCAAGTGTGAACTGGATACCTGTGGGAGAGCAGTCTTACTTAGTTGTGCTGCTCATATGACTACTTTTACCCAACAGCAGGTAGACACTGGCAGTTTGTGATCCAGTGTAGCACCTGATCTATCTCCACAAACACTCAGGTGGAGTTTTCAAACATAGTAACTGAACAGTTTATCTGATTGCATCATGTTGGATCTAACAAGAATGAGGTCCTTAGAAAAGTTATTGTGATTATTTAGAACTGCCTACTCTCTGTAACACAGTAAGAAATGGTGTACATGAACTTCATCCTGTTTACTGAAGGTTGGGGGTTCTGCCCATTGGACAGCATAATTCATGACTTTTCATGAAGGAATGTCAGTAGTTGTTGGATGTGACACTTACTTTATTCAAACATGTAGTTATCCACTGGACATTCCCAAGGAAGGATAGGGATAGCTTGCCTCTTTGAAGATGAGCATGGAGAATTTGCAAAAATTATCTCCCCATTTCAGCATTTCTGACTTACCCTTGGAGGCTCAGTGGTTGCAGTTTCTATTCTTGGAGGGCTACAGAAAAATTATCTTTAAAAAAGCCTCACTGCAGTTCCCTGTATTAATGGAGAATTTCTTTCTCCTAATTAAGATCTTTCTGATACCAATGTGCTATTTTAACTGGGGGCTTGTAGGAGTTTCCCACTCATGCCGGCTTTTGGTGGGCAGGTTTGTCAGTGTCTTCATAAACTGCCACAAGGATCCTGGCTTCTTGTTGAGCTTTCCTTTGGAAAGTAGCAGTCAAACTTTGAAGGGCCAAAGAAAACAGATCTTTGAAGCTCCAAGTCAGCTGTGCAAGGCACAGTGTGCAAATGTGCTTTGGCAGAAGTATATGGAATATGAAATTTATATCCTGGTATTTTCACTGCAAATGCTCCCTGTGGTGGTTGAGTTTCTCTTCAAACAAAAAACCCCAAAGCTAAACAAAAAAAAAAATCTAAACAAAGTGGGGGGAAAAAGAAAGCCATTCCAAAAGTTACCACTGCCCTTAGTACAGAATGTCTATGATATAAAGCAGGATAGCTCAGGGATGTTTGCGATTCCAGTGGAAGTTTGCACTGGAATCAGGCAAAGCAGTCAACTTCTGCAGCATTTTGGGATGGTGGGGTGGGTAATAACCTTCAAGCTGAAAACTTGCTTTTGACCCAAGAAATGCCCTCATTTGTTACAGCCTTCTTGTCTCAATCTCAGGAGGATCTGCTCTGTTTGAGGAATATGAGTGTGTACTTAACCCTGCTTTTCATCAGCAAGAATTTATCTCTCCCCACCACACAGGCTACACAGATGTGCTCCGTTGCTTCACCACATTTACAGGATGTTCTTTGACTTGCCTCAGTCAGTAACAGGACAGATAGGGCAGATCTGTGTTGCTGTCTTATAGGGTAAGGTTTACAGAGCAGCCTATATCTATTCTTTGTCAAATTGCAGTTGCCAAGACAGAATAAAATGCTGAAGGAATTTTTACAGTTGTGTATGTGACTCTGTACAGATGTGCAAATGGCTGTGGACAGAGTCAGGAGGAAATACAAATCCACTGTGGCTATTCCTGGGAAGTTTTGCAAAAACTTTCTACTTCAATAAAACTGCCATGGTAGTGTTCACAGCATCACCACAGGACCTTCTGTCCTGCGTTATGAAATACGCATGTACCACTTTCATCTGTTGCGTCCTTGAAGTCTCCGAGAGATTTATGTTGCTAGCATGTACAGATGAGCACGGTCAGCTGCTAAAATAATGGATTACAGGACAAAGACAAATACAGGAGGATAGAGAACATATAGTGAATATGTTCCGTGCTCCTTTGTTCTGATTGGTGGACTGGCTGTTGTCAGGCTCAACTGCTGGCTTAATTTAGTATGGTAATTAAAATGTCCCAAAAGAAGTTCACCTAGTTGCTATATGCCTTGTGCATCCACAATTTTATTTTTTATTTTGTACTCCTTTCAGCTGCATCTTAACTGCAGGGGAAAAAAAAAATCAGCATTATGTTCATGAGTAGATTAAAAATAAATAAATAGCCCACCAAACCTCTCTGTCCTGTTGCTTCTTGCTTTGAGAAGAAACCTGTGAAATTTTTCATATTTTCCCATCACTGGTCTGTGAAATTGGGCATCACTCTCTTTAGTTTGCTGAAAGTCTTCAATTATAAGATCAACCTCTAGAACCATACACTTTGCCTGGCATGGAGATTTTGTTTGGGAGTGATTTGTTTGGATCTATGTATATGCAATAGCTTTCTTGTGCTGAAGGTTTTCTCTGAAGTAGAACTCCAACTAACATTTTGATGTAATTCTTGAGTGTAAATGGTCTGAACACATGCATGTTGATTTTTTTTTTCTTGAGAGTGTGCATGTTTAAAAACACATGATCTTAGTACAAATGTTGACATTAGTTCCTACCCAGCATTTAACCATGACTAGAAAATAGAATATTAAACAAAACCATGCACCTGTGACCACAGGACTGATCAGCACTTGGCCTTCAGTAATCTTAAAATACTCAGGCATAACGGATGTATTACTTAACACCAGTTTGCAACTGTTAGTGGGGCCTTTAGAGGGTCTGAACAAGCGTCTGTTCCTACAGGGAGCTGCAAACCATGTAGATATTGGTGACAATTCTTTCTGGACACTGACTTACCTACAGTGAAATAAAATGTCTGAACTGTCTGCATAGTGTAGACATTGGGAGCTTGGCATTAACTACTTCAGTCTGGTGATCTGTTCCTGTTGCACTGGGTTACCTGCAAGTGTAAGTCCAGGCTAATGTGACCCGTGTCACACAGAGTAACTGTAGATGTGGGAATACAGCCTCTGCTGCCTGAAACTATGTCCCACCCTACTCTGTGTTCCTTCAGTGAAACATGCATAATGGAGCCCTGTGCCTTCCTATTCATATGCTAAGGAAGATTTCTGTCAGTCACACACCCAGACTTCAGTGACTGAATTGAAAACTGATGCATTTATCCAGAACAACTGGTTTCATGTGAGTTTCTGGTAATTGCATTTCACACGAATAAAGCTAGCTTTTCTGTGACCCAGTATTGCTCTGGAACACTTGGCTGTGTTTTGCTATTATGTCCAGGTTTTTCTTCTTCTTTAGTTGAGCCTTGCCATCAAGACTAAATGTGCAGCAGTTAGATATTGTCTGTAACATAGCTTTATTATTAAAATAATACCCTGAAGGGTGGAGTTAAGAAGTATGATATAATCTGCATTGTCATGATTGGGAGATTGCAGGAGGATTATTTTTTATGTTCTATTTCTATAGAGACTTTTTTATTATGATGTAATGAAAATGGAAGAAGACCTTTGATTTGCTGTAGTGAAGGATTTTGAAGTTGCAGCCCTAGGTGTAAAATCTTGCTTACAGCACTTGCAGGTGTCCGTGGAAAGCCATTGAGACTCTGAGGTCTTTAATGTATGCTGTAGGGATGGTGATTTTGATGTCTAACCAATAGAAATGAGATTTACTGGTACTTTTTTAATAATTCCCAGTAGATACTGAGTTCTTTAAAAGCAATCCTTGAAACAATGCTTCTGAATAACCACAGAAGTTGTATTTCACTATCTTTAAAATATCCCTGTTTTTAAGTTCTGGCTGTTCAAAACAAATACAGTCTGTTAAGAAGTGTTGTTTCAAAAAGTGTCCCTAGAGCTGTTTATCTAAATTGCAGGAAAGTATTTATGGTATTTAGGCAAGAATAATCTGCTGTATTATTTCAGATAACCCTTACTCTATGTAATTTTGGGAATATTTTAATCCTCCTAAAAATTCTTTATCCCTTTGTGGTGTATGTCACCACCATAACTCTGCAGTCTGTTAAATAAACATTATCTAATCTGTCTGTTAGATGTCTCTTAGTATCTAACAAATACGTGAAGCATCCATTTATTTCAAATGTGTTTTCTTTTTCCTTAGGGAAGGAATAGTACTGCAGTGTCACTGGCAAGCAGGCCAGCTGTTGCAGTGTGCTGCTTTTCTCTAGAATGAGTTAAGGTACCATATTAGATTTGAATATTTTCAGAGGTGTTGATGTGGTAGGCTGATTCTGGATGGCTGTCAAGTGCCCATCAAAGCTGCTCTATCTCCCCATTTTCCTTGGCTGGTCAGTGGAGAGAAATACAATGAAAGGCTCAAGGGCTGAGATAAGGACAGGGAGAGATCACTCACCAGTTACTGTCACGGGCAAAATATACTTGACTTGGGGAAAATTATGTTAATTTATTGGCAGTAAAATCAGATCAGGGTGATGGGAAAATAGCAACAAATCTTTCCCTCACCCCTCCCTTCTTCTGGGCTTAACTTCTGATTTCTCTACTTCTTCCTCTGCAGTATCTCAGCAGGACAGTGGTTGTGGTCTGTTCATCACAGGTTATTTGTGGTGCTCCTTCCTCCTCACTGGGAGCATTCCTCGCACTCTCCCATGGCAGATAGTCCTCCATGAACTTCTCCAACATGAGTCCTTCCCATGGGCTGCAGTTCTTCATGAACTGCTCCAACATGAGCCCCTTCCACAGAGTGCAGTCCTTCAGGAGCAAATTGTTCCTGTGTGGGTCCCCTGTGGGGTCACAAGTCCTGCCAGCAGACCTGCTCTGCCGTGGGCTCCTGTCTGTCCATGGTACCACAGGTCCTTCCAGGAGCCTGCTCCAGCTGGGGCTTCCCACAGGGTCACAGCCTCCTCCAGGCACCCACCTGCTCCAGCCCAGGGTCCTCCACGGGATGCAGGTGGATTCCTGCTCTGTCCTGGACCTCCGTGGGCTGCAGGGGCACATCCTGCTCTGCTGTGGTCTGCTCCACAGGCTGCAGGGGCACCTCAGCTCCGGCGCCTACAGCACCTCCTGCCCCTCCTGCTGCACTGCCCGTCGCACCTGCAGGGCTGTCACATCTTCCCGCTACAGCTGCCATTGCACCCTTTTTCCCTGCTGATCTAAAATGAGTTACCAGAGAGGCACCACCACTGGCGGTCCATCCTGGAGCCGGCTGGCATGGGCTCTGTTGGACACGGGCAGAACTTCAGACAGCTCCTCACAAAAGCTACCACTGCAGTGCCCTCTCTGCCACACTAACCCAGTGCAGCTAAGAACATGCCAGCCCTCTCAGGAGAGGGGACTAAAGGCATGACCTTGCAAGTGGACTGCAGGTTTATGTGGGCTGCGTAAGTACACACAAGGACAACCACAAGCTAGTGGCTATTCAGGAGATTCTGTCAAGGTGAGATGGTTGTCTCGATTGAAAGTTATTTTGATTTGGGTTTGTGGGTTATGGTGGCTGATGTCAAAGCTGTAGTAAGGAAATATCTTGTAATTAGGGATAATTATGGTATTTTGAACTGAGGGTACTACTGGATAATGTGAGGAGGCACACATAGCAATTTTTTAAATTTTTTGGGAGTGTTCTAGTCAGCTTTTTTGTTGATTTTTATAAATAACATCTTGGAGTAGTTTGGGGGTGGTGGTTTGTGCTTCAACACCTCCCCCTACCAATACCTCGTCCCTCAATAAAAGCAAAAAACTTCTATTTTTAATTCAGCATTGTTTTTTTTTTATTAAGTAAATAGTAAGGGGAATGGCTTGAACAAGAATACATCATGTCTAATCCTTTAGTGCCTGGTGATGGGTGATGGGAGAACAAAGAAATTATTTATGTATGAAATTTCAGAATATGTAAAGACACAGAGGCTTGGTAATCTGATGTTCTCTTGTTTTCTTGCTATGTTAGTGAATCAATTTTAAATTTTCACACCTTTCACAGATGGCTTAACATCCTGCATTATTCAATCCTTGATAGGTCTGGTAAATTCTTTTACAAAGTATGGAGGGGTTTTAACAAAATACTTGAAATTATTAATGCTAGATATGTAATGTTTTGGTTTGCTTTATGCTGCATTTAAGAGAGAAGCAAAGATTGAGGATGAAAATATTTGAAATATTTGGAAACAGGCAAAATTGAAGTGAACAGAATTTAAAACCAAGTTGGTACAGGCATTGGAATGAGTGAGGCCAAGAAGTGAGGAAGCAGAAATTTTGATTCTGGATATGCTCTTTTTGGTAGCCTCTGAGGCTGTGTCAGGTGAGAGTGATCTTCAGAAATAAGATCATCCTTTGTAGTGCCATTCTGCAGCACTGCATGAAGGCTGTTTGACAAGGGAGTGGTTTCCTCATGGATGCAAATTTATAGAACAGTATTTCTTTTTGTTATGGCCAAAGTTACCTGGTTCACAGTTCAGGCATAGCACCAGAAATACTCCATCTCTCTGTAGTAATTTTTTTCCCTGTACTATGGATTGGGTGTTTTTTCTCTTTGCTTTCCTATGTGTAATCATAATAACTGATAATCAGTATTGGTAATAATTAGAGACTATTTATAAAGTGTATAGTAACAGGACAAGGGGGAATGGCTTCAAACTGTAAGAGAGGAGGCTTAGATTAGATATTAGGAACAAATTCTTTATTGTGAGGGTGGTGAGACAGTGGAACACATTCCCCAAAGAACTTGTGGATGCCCCATTCGTGAAAGTATTCAAGGCCAGGCTGGATGGGGCTCTGAGCAACTTCGTCTAGCAGAAGATGTCTCTGTCCATGGCAGGGGGTTGGAAGTAGATGATCTTTAAGGTCCCTTCCAACCCAGGCTGTTCTGTGATTCTGTTGGAATAATTCTGTGAATTAAGTTATTTTGTTTTACCTTGTAGTGGAGAAAAAACAATAGAGGTGTAGGGATAAGTCTTTGTGTGCAGATAATCTCCACTCTGTTCCTGTCAGTTAATGCTATAGATGACATTTTGAATTTGCTGATTTTTTTTTTTTTTTCCTGAGCAGGCCACCATGGTATTTTGTGCTGGAGCTATTACAAAAATTAGAAGAGCTTGTGATAACTGTCTTCAGGCTGAGTGGCATTCCTCTTGGTTCTTTTGAGAAGCCTTCTGTTTGGAAGTTTATATTTTAACGGGACCTTCACATTGGGTGTTAGGGCTCACAGATTGCCTGGACTTGTTCAGTAAACTGCATTCAAGTCAAGGCAAACAATTAATTTGCCCCCCAAATCTCTTATCCTTAGGTAAGAAGTAAAAAGATCTATGTGTCCATGGGGTTGCTTGATGCCGTCTCTTCATTTTCTGCAGTCTTACTTGCTTTTCAGAAGATGGCGTGATAGTGTGATTAAAACAATACTTGCTGTTGGTTTCATATTAAGTATTGACAGGGAGGATGCCCAATCTGCATATTTTTTGCTTGTGATGGTTTTGTTTATTAAGTAGGATTTTTAATGATACAACAGAAACATCTAAGGCTGTTTACGCCATTCTTCTGGCACAGACTGAGTTGCATTTTGGCTTTCACATTCTGCTGTTGGCTTACCTGCTCCATGTTGTAAATGTTGCTTCACCTCCAGCTCAGTGTGTGTCAGTGGTGTTACCTCTCAGCTCAGAAATGCAGAGTCACATAGGAAACCTGAAGGGCATCTCTCTGGTCCTGCTAATTGATCAGTCTTGTTTCTACCAGTTCCATATTTTGATCACCTTGCTCTTAGAGGAAATACAAGTAACTTTGTACTGTGGTGGGCAGGTGGTAAAAAGCAGAATTGTCTTCAGTTTGTAAATTGATGAAGCATGTATGTGCAAGACTGTGACCTTCCTCTGGGCTTAATATTCACAGGCATTATGATCAAGTACATGAACTATGTTAAATAAAGCTCTGATACCACTTTGAAATATACATAAATGTTGGAGTTCACACCTTTTTGGATTGGTGGCAAAACCATTTTAGAACCAGAATCTTACAAAAGGTGAAGGTTTTGAAAGGAGGCACTGTGTAGAGGCTGAAATGCTTTTGAACATCATGTCCTTCAGTGATTATTTAAGGTGGAACTCAAATTCCAGAGATCAACATTGCAGTTCAGGAAAGTAAGTATCTGCACCTCTTTTTGAAAGTCTTAGTTACCATTGCTATAATTCTAATTTCACCTATATTTAAGATTTTTTTGTTTGCTTGTTTTAAGCAATGGCAAATTATAATCTCTTGGAGTTCTCTTAACCTACTTCTCGCTGTTGGTTTATTGTCACTGGTAGGAATGTGGCTTTCCAATAAGGAAATTTTGCATGGATGCTAGAAAACGAAAAAGGTCTTAGCAACTGCTTCCCATCTCTTTTGTCTGACTATCTCTGTTAAGGATTTCTGACCCTGAAACTAAGACACTGTGGTAGAGGGACACAAAAAATCATGGAACTTGCCGTTTCAAGGAAATTTATTTGCTTTTAAAAGACATCTTTTCCTGAAAGACAAAATCTTATTCCAGAAGAATTACATACCAACATATGTTGTTAGCACTGTATTTTCCAAGATTTTTCCGTTGTTCTGTGTATATCTTCTTTACTTCGGTTACATAGGTACATGGTTTTTGCATCTAAGCTTCCTTCTTTCCCTGTGCTTGTGCCAGTGTTTTTTGTGAGAGTTTTTTTGTTTCTGAGTGTTACTCATGGTTGTGATGATGTGTATGAATCCAGTCCAGCTACCTGACGGTCCTCAATGCCACTGAACCTCAAACCAGCAATCAAGAAAGCAATGGAAGAGTTATGTTGGTTGGTTGGTGTTGTTTTTGTTTATTTTAATGGAGGAGCTATTTGTTCTGGATCATTTGCTCCACCATATGCTTTGTTTTGTTGTCCATTCAATTCTTCACTTAACAGGAAATCTTAAAGTGGCAAGGGGTTTGGAGGGTTCGGTAGCTAGTGATACATGTGTGTCTGTTGTAGACAATGTCTATGTTTCTAATTTCTCTTTAGTATCGGGATGTACTGTGTTAATTCATTTCAGTTGGACACCCAAGCACAGAGGAGAGGGGAGGCAGTGTTGACATAAGTAGTTTTCTAAAATGCATCTGTACTTGACAATATTTATAAAAAGAACCATAGAGAGCAACTGCTGATTCAAGAGGCTTGTAAATCAGGGCTGTTGATACCAGGGCAAAACTCCTCCGTGAACACAAGTTACAAGGGGAAGATATGCCCATGTTTTGGATGCTTGATGACAAAATAAGGTCTCATCCTGTTTGGCATGTGTGTCAGAGTGACTGTGAAGATCATAAATCAGGTATTAAAAGTTAAGATGCTCATAGTCAGTATTTAAGAAACTCTCTTTTTATAAATTGTGAAGCTCACTTGAGAGCCATACACTAAATTTAGTTTCCAAGCGCTCTGCCACATTTTTCCATTGTTTTGAAATTTCCTTATGGAGTTTTGTCACCAGAATGTTACTGAGAAAAGCGTAGTGAAAAGTGGAAAACATCTGTGTGTTGTGCTGCTTGATGGTGAAGTTGTTCTGGGCAAGTGAAATGGGTAAGACCTTTAGGGTTCATTTGTAAATTCTCTTCATCTCTGCAAATGTCTCAGAACTGAAGACCTCTTTGAAATTTATAGACTGAAGAACTGGTAATCATAGTGGAAATGACTATATGATAGAAGAGAGACCCAGTCCAAGATCCTAATTTGCCAGGGAAGGATCCCTTGAGTAATAGCTAATGCACAAAGGCAAGTTGAGTCTTTAAATTGTAGTGATTCTTGTCTTAGCTAAGCCTGAGAGATTAGGTTAAATTCCAGAAGCCTGATCCAGATATTATTAAATTCAGTGGAGGGAATAGAGGTCCAAAATTATTTGGATTAAATGTCTCCCATGATGAGAAAAGCTGAATAGTAGGTATTGTTCCAGAGAGAGGGTTTCTTTATTTATTCCTTAGCAGAAGAACTGAGATTTGGAATTGTGGACAACTGACAATAAAGAGAACTCTTAACTGGATTGTAGATTTTGTAGTGGTAAAATATTTTTGCCTGTATGTAAATGTATCCTTTAAAAATTACACACGGCTGTTCTCAGTTCTGCCCTGTACCTTTACAATATTGGGTAGGAATGGCATCAACCACATCATCCTTACTGTTAGTAAAACTTCAAAAGAGAACTCAGGGTCTCAGTGAGGGCACGTCTTTGAAAGTTATGGGTGTGGGGAAGTGAGTAAAGGTTTATCACACAGGCTTACTAAAAAAAAAATGAATAACCTTGTTCCTCTGTGAATCCCCCCTTCTTTCCTCCCTTCTCCAGATAACAATGCTTAAATTTGACATAAATAGCTGGAATACTGTGCAGGGCCTGATAAGCGGATTTCTTCATCCATGCTGAGTCTCCCTTATATCATATATCCATTCCATTATCTCGGGTGAAATGCTTATTGCAATTTCTTCCATTTAGTACCCTATATACCTTATCTATAATGCATAATGGAGTGTGTGTTTGAATGAAGGACAATATCCCATAAAGCAGGAAAATTACTTGTAAGTTGCAAGCAGTGAAGCCTTAATGGTATGATCTCATTATGTTAAGAAAAAAAAATTCCCTAATATCACCCTTTATACTACAGAGCTTGATTTATTTTTCTTTTTTAATCTTCCACATATTTAATCAAGCTATGCTGTAAAAGAAATAATGATGTTGAACTAAGGTATATACCATGAATTCTCTTTGTGAATCTGCCCATTTAGAGGAACATTGTAAACTTCCAGTCTGTCTGGTGTGTGAAGCATCAAATTAGGAACTTTCAAATAGTGTCATGGTACATTTTTCCTCTTTAAGAGCTGTACTCTAAACTTTGAAATATGCTCTGAAAGTCTCTTTGCATTTCTGAGTGCTCTACTTTACTGTATGTAGATATTTTAAGTTCTGAGGTTATTCAACAGCATTATTTAAAGAGGGATTAACCTAAGGTCTTAGCAAATACTGGTGTTCAGATGCATTTGTGTAGTCTGCAATGCGCTTATTTTCAATCAAACTGTAATCAGCAAAAAGGTGTTAGGGAAGCTGCCTTAGGTTATCCAGACAGCACACTGTCATTGGAGGGTTGTTATGTTGTGTATGGAGTTTGAGACATTTCTTTTCATTATTTAAACATTCTATTGACCTACACTTGCTTTTAACAATTTGGAGTATTGGAACTTTATTCTTTTCCTCTTGAGACTGTTGTGCAGTTTGTTTCTCTCCTAGGTCTGCATGGCCACACTTCTTTTTTTTTTTTTCTCCTGTAACTTTCATTCACGCTTGCATTTACCAGAGTAAATAATTCCTCTCCATAGGTGGTGCATGTATTTTCATATATTTCTATTTATATCATTTCTTTCTTTATTCACTATTAGGCAAACTCTGAATATCCAGTATATTTTTTTCTCCTTTTTTTTTCCCCCTTCCCTTAGATTTTGAATATACTCAGCATAGTCTTTCCAAGCAGTTATTTTCCGTAGTTGATAGCCTTAAGGTTGTACCAGCTTTTGGGAATGGAGCAACAGGAATCAGATGAGACGCTTAAGGCAGAGTCAAACGGGCTTAGCTGCACTGTGTTTGCCTGTCTCTTTGTTGGAACTGCAGCCCCAAAGATAAGGCTATGTACGAAGCACCAGGACCATCGTTGTGCTTTGTCCCCTCACAACCTGGCTGTGAGGAAACAGCTTCAGGGAGCAGCCAGACAGACACACCAGCTGGTACCAGCAGCTGCAGAGGCGGCACAGTGAGTGCTGGAGCCTTGCAGGGCAGCCTGTGCTCCTGGCCGGGGCACCACTGCCCTGTCCTCACTGTGATGTGCTCAAACCCTGTCTCAGCTTCTCTTCCTCAACCCCGTGCGTTTTCACCCTCCTCCTTCCCGTGGCTTTGTGGTTAGGTGTCCTCTTGGGAGTAAACACACCACACACCCCTCTGCCACGTGTTCCTCAGGCTGTCCAGATGATTGCAGCCCTTGCTGTGCTTGTTATAGGGATCTTCAGCCTCTCCTCTGTCATGCTTACTGTCTTCTGTTAGGTTTTGGAGTGATCCCAACTGCGTTTCTGCGAGTATGGATTGCCTAGCACTATGAGCACGCTGTAACCGCTTTTTAGTTAGCCTTTAGGAACTCCAAGAATAAATAGTGTTGTTACCACTGCAATTAGTCACATTGGTGATCCATGTCTGGCTTGTGTTTGGCTGTCTCCCATGGATTTAGAAGTGTGGCACATAAATGTCACCCTTAGGTGAGTGTCTGGGTTTCAGATTATATCCTCAATACCTATCTGCTTTTCCTTCCTACATTCCTTCTTCTAAATTTATTTCTTATTTGACAGTTTTTGATGTATTGTTTCACCTTGGGTGTCAGTGGGCAAAAGCCTCCTATGGATATTTTAGCTCAAAACCCTTAGTTTTGGTTTTGTAATTGTGACCACATTTCTGTCAAATCTGTCCTTAAACAAACCAAAACACATTGTTGTATAATGTCAAATGTTATTAAATAGCTGTCAGTTTCTGCTTCATATGCAACAGCATTTCTGTCATGGGTGACAATAGAAATGCTTATTGCATATGCAGCATTGAATTTTTAAAGAGCTTTTAGACACTTGATGAAATGCTAACTTTTTTTATTTCTACTGGAATATAAGTGTCTTCAGCTGTGCCAAGTAGCACTTGAAGGGGTATTATATTTTGAATCATTACAAGGTCCCGTTCTGTAGTCTTTCTTTCTAAGGTTTCTTTACTACTTAAAATAGCTACAGTAAATTTAATGTTCCCAAGAAGTATTATTACCTTATTGAACCTGGAACATAACCTTCCAGAGACGTGGGATTTATAAAATCTTTCTGTAAATCACTAATAGCACTGTAAGTGAAATGCCCTTGTATAAAGGAAAGTTAAGTTTTGTGGTGTGTATTTTCAGTCACCTCCCCCACACTCCCTACTTTGGTGCATGCAGCTTCTCCTAATACTAGTCCTGAATTATGTGGTCCTGTTTTGTTGTGGGAGGACCCTATTATGTCCAGAACCCCATTCAGGTTACGAGTTTTCTGTGTTCTTACAAGACCACAGCAAGAGATGCACTGCAGGGCTTGCCTTCAGTGAAATTGTTATGCCTTTGTTGCTTTGAATGATATGTTTGCTGGCTAAAATGTTCAGAAATCATTCTGGAGATCTGCAGTAACGCTTGATTGCGATTGCATATTTTCATCTTACTGTATACTTTCTTTGCATACCAAAAGATCTCTTTCCATGCTGTGGTTGCTTCCTTTGAAACACCTGAGATTGTAATTGGGTGTGAAAAGAGGAAGTTGCTATCTTTTTGTATTCTCCTGGACTTGATTCTGGATGCTTGGCATGTGTGGTCCGTAAGCATGATTTCTTTAGAATTTTGCGTGTAATGAATATTGAACATCAATAAAATTTGTGGGACTTCATTCTGGGATGTGTTCTGGGAACTCTAAAATAAAATACAAGAGCTAGAGGGTCCTGTAATATTCTGCATTGGTGACTCTCCTGTTTTGCTAAATCAATATAACTGCAATACTGCATATGTTGACACTGCCTGACATTTTAGTGCCTGCAGAAATGTTTGATTGACTGCATGAGTTAAAATGAGTGTATTTGTACGTATTGAAATGGAGAGATTCAGGGAAGTGGATGTGGCATAATCTGGAAGGAGGTTAGGAGTTTTGAGGTTAAGCCAACCAGCATCTGTGAAATGGAATTGGTGCTGCATGCTTGGAGTGAGAAATATGACTCTCCTTCCTCAATTCACCTTCTTAGCCATTTTTTTCCCTGCTATCTGTGTCCTCTTGCATTTGTGGTATCATGACACAGACCACTAGAAGGACAAGCCAGCAGCATTCCATGTACTTTTCTGGACATATTGCTTTATGCATCATCCCTCCTTCTTTTGCTGCAAAAATAAAAGCAGCAGGGTGGAGAAAGGGGAGACAAAACTGTTCCTGGAAGTAAAATATTTCATGATAACTCAAGTTTGCCATAAGATTTGTTCAAATACTAAGGTTGCTAACAGTAATAGAAAGACATGGCTGCCTTGTTTGCTGAATAGCCCCTTGGTTAAGAGAAAGGCAGAAGAAATAGATGTTCTTGTTCTCCACTGTATCTGTGCCACTTCTGGCCAAGAATGTCCTCTTCATTTCTTTCCCTGTCTGCGTGGGCTGTCAAACTCTCTCAGCTCCAACATATTATCCTCTATCATCTGCACTTTCATTGCAGTTGTCTTACCCTCTTTGGGTTTGGACTTCACTAACACAGAGAAAGGAGAAAGCCATAACCAATGACTGGTGTCAGTATAAGCTACCTTAAGAGGAAGAAAGTGTCCTCTTACTCTGCAGTAATTGATTGCCTCCCCCCTCAAACTTGGAAAACAAGCTTAGAGTGTTAGAGGGGCACTTGACAAACCAATGTAACTACTCTCCTGTGTGGAGAGAATCATGAGTTGTCCTGTGCATATAAACCTACTTCAAGGGACTTAATATACTGAAAGCTAAGTGAAGTGTGAAGCTTTCCAGAAGGTAATAATTACTTTTATGTAAAACAAGGTATGAAAATAAACATCATTACAAAAACTCAGGGCAGATAAATTATTAAATGTAGCGCCTCTGGCTGCTTGCCCGACTGAGTTTTTGAAGAAGGGACTATCAGTGGCACATCTCTTTGTGGAATCATGAGGATTAGGAAGCAATGATGGTGAAGATGGAGCAATGTACCCTTATATTTGACTAGGAGCAGGTTTTTATGCTTTGCTGTGTTTGAAGCAGAGCCATAGGCTCTCTTACCATTGAAATGAGGCAGTAGTTGAAAACAGACTCAAAGATGTGTTTTAAGACACATTTCCTACAGCATCAGATTTTTACCTGCAAAGCTCATCCACATGTCTGGGTTCTCTCTGACTGTTTTGGTATTGTGCTGTGATGGGATTAAAAACACCATTATGTGACTCCAGCTGAGTTATTCTATGAGAAGAACCAGGAAAGGCTCCTTTTGGTTTTATTCCAAAGCAGAATCCTTTGGTCAAACTGACCTTCTGTGAACAGCACCTTTCAAAAACAACCAGAAGGGTAAGAGTACCCCAAGGTTACTGGGGATTTTGGTGTCACCTCCAACAAGACGCAAAAGCCTTTCTTTGGGTTGCAAACTGGGGAGAAAATTAATCCCTTCTGGTCACAGTTGTTTTCTGCATCTTCTCTGTTATGCAGGCATCAACTTTACACTGATTATTTTTTTAGAAGATCAGTTTTCGTTGCATTTGGGCCTGGTGATGTGTAAGAAGGAAATCAGACGTCTTTATCCATGTACCTCTTTCCCTATTTCTCATGTAGATAAAAGCATATGTGTACATATAGGTGTATGTAAACGCACACACACAAAATCCACACTAAACACGTTCCTCTAACATAAAAAGCTGAATGTTTTGAATACTGGTTGTTTATTTATTAGTGGGGAAAGAATTTGGAGCTCTTGAATAGGGAGAACTACTCTACTTGAACTTAACTATGAAAAATAGGAATAGACAAATGCACCACCGTGTCTTTATTTCTTTTCTAAAGTCCTCTTCTTCTCCAAGGTGTTTTTAATTAAACACTGTTTAGAGGCATGTGACTTAAAAATGGTATTCAAATTTTGAGCAAAAAACAGGAGTCATTTCCTGTGTTTATGGACCTTTGATTTATTTTGTAAACAACACAAAGTAATAAAAATGTGCTGTTTTGTCCACATTAAATTATTAATGAGCAGCACATTTAAGAATATTAAATCTGTGTAGAGGGATCTTTCAAAGATGCTCTGTGATTAAAATTTCTCTTCATGAGTTTGGAGTACCTTCTTTCTTACTTTGATATAGGAATCACACTTCAATGTTGTTAATAAGTAGGAAAGTTCAGCTGGGTTTTACAGTTAGGTGTTGTAGGAAGGAGGTGAATGATACGTTTTCACAATTGTTTCAGAGTATTTTAGTAAATATGGCATAAATATGGCTTCTGTTGAGAAAACTAGAGAATGAATAATAGTATATTCAGGAGTAAGCATCCACTGAGCAGATCCTGAGGAAGCAGTGTGTTTTGAGAGCAAACTAAATCATCATAATTTGCCCTTCTTATTGGGGAGATGAGAATTGTGAGAGTGGGACTAATAGCATCTGCTGAGTTATTCCTTGGAGAGCTGAGTTCCTGAATGAGTTGTGAATATGTCCAGTACAAATCCTAGGAGATGTTCACAGAAATGCCATGCTTTGAGTTTCTCTGGACTTCTTTTGTTAATACATTGTGTGTCATTTGCCCTCCTTAAGTGACAGAAACAAAGTCCTCTTCCTGGGTACACTGGTGAATCCTTTGGAATCTTGCCCTGAATCCAGGAAACCAGTACTTTATCACTAAATATCATTATCAAAGGTTCAGGTCTTGGTTTTGTGATATAAAACTAATTCATAAGCTTGTGCTTTATGAGGAGTTATGCCCAAATGTGAGAATCTTTTTGAGAAATTGATACTCTTCCATTGCTGTTTTCACAACAGAAGGGAACTAGTGTCAAATGTTTAGACCCTACTCTTTGTTTTTACAAGTTTATGTTGTACTTACTGTCTGCATTAAGTTTAAAGCCTGACACTGAATTACAGAAGAATTTTTATGCAATGTATTAGGAACTCATAGAACTGGCTCTAGTCTCAAAAAATGTTTCTCCGTTGACGTGGTGAGCTTCAGAATTGATTCAGGTGCACTGAGAATTGATTTGAGAAGTCTGTCTGGCGTTATGGGACAGCAGTGTAAAGAGAGCTCAATAAATGATGTTGTAAAAGCTATCTGGAGTAATGGGCAGTATCCAAGATCAAGGAAACTGAAATAGGTGAACACTCAAGGGGCACTCTCACTTTGAATTTGCATTTTAACTGATTAGGAAAACAATGTGATAGTAAAGGGCAGTTTAGCAATTGAATTTACATTATTTAATTTTTTTTTTCTTAGATTTGTTTTCTCTTTTAAGCTAGGTCTCTTAGAAAGGTACTTAAGCCATAGTACCAAGGCAATTCCCAGAGCTACTATTTCTTTGTTTTTCTTCGTTGTCTTTCTTGCTGAGAAGTCTTCTGTCTCAGTTATACTGGTAGTATTTTTTTACTAAATGATTTTCTGATGTGTAGGAAAGGATACACATTGCCAAAAGAAAATGGCATAGCTGGCCATGCCAAACAAGTGAACTGAAGAATGGAAGAGAAGACAGGAAAACAAATTTTATAATCACAAACAAGATATCATTTCTACTGTCTCCTGGTCAATAGTCTTGGAAATTACAGGAATAGGTTTTTACCTTTCCTGGGGTAATATTATTTTCATATTGATGCAGTTGTTTTTTAATATCTTGTCTTGCTTACTGGAGATCAGTAGAAGCTGAGTGGAGGAGATTATAGATAACCAGTTGAGACAGATCCTAGACTGGAATACTAGACTTTAACAAGAAAAAACACTGTCAAAAATACACCTTCAAATAAAAGAAGTCCTTTTGATTAAAAGGATTAGTAAATAGGTAATTTGTATGAATGGAAATTCCTGTTGTACAGGGCAATGAGCAAATTTATTGCTAGTGTGGCAAATCAGAATAACTGAAAACCATCATTTCAAACCCTAGATTTTATTCCATGTGTTTCTTTAACTTGAATTGTGTAGAGGACCTAAGTTGTTTGCATATCCTATTTGAATGAGTGGAGATTAATGACTTTACAACTAGGTGGAGGTTTTATGAAAAATTTTCAGCTCCAGGGAGCTACATTTCCCAAGACAGTTCTTGAAGCAGGAACTATGAGGCACTGTGATCTCTCTCCTCATAGAGGAGGAATCAAGACCCAAACAGGTTGTTATTTCTGCTTAACATAGGTTGTTTCTGTTGAGCATCAAATGGATTAGAGGGACCTAAACAGATAGTAGTCACTTCAGTCCACTGATTCCAGCATAACCAAAATGCTGCTTGGAGCTCTTTGGAGGTGTGAAGTTATCTAACACTTAGAATAATGGATAGAAACATTGGCCTGTCAAGTGCAGTGTATTGATGATGAGTTCTTGTAGTTATCTCCTTATGCTCTGGATACATCATTCTGTTTTGTCCCTCCTTAGATACCTTTTCTGTTTTTCACTTCTCTCCTGGGATTGTTTTATGAAATGATTTTCTCCACTAAGCATGCAAGCACACTTGTTAGGATTTGATATATGTAAGCCACATATTTTATTATGGTGGATGTGTTCTTATAGCATTCTTATTGATTTTCTTGTGTTCCAGTCGATGATGAAGTGAAGTGATAATAAAGCATGTGTGTGCAGTGTTTGTTTTCTTTACCTCTGCTATGACTTGGACAGACCACTGTAATTTTTTTAGATACGCCAAGTGCAGCAGAGAATTAATCTTTTTTTCAAGTAAAAGAATGTAGGATTACAGCAGTAACTGCTGATAGCTGCTGCATTTTTCTTTGTAGATAGCTCTTTTTTGGCTGAGAATCCTCCTCACTTAGTTTTTCTTTTTATATCACAAAGGTTGTTTCAGATCTTTGTTCATAAAGGATTTATTCCTCTTTCCAGCTAAGCCAGTGCTGAAATTCATATTGGTCAAAGGGAAGGTCAGTCACATGTAAAATAAATAGTGTGTTAGTATGAAATGTCAGAACACATGGCAAAATGTTTACCTACTTACTGATATTTCTTAAAGAGGCATGTCATTATAGTATTAAGATGGTCACATCTTGACAATAATTTGCTTGGCAATGGAAACTTGTATACCCAACCTGTTGATTAAAAGTGTGTTTTATCTATGCTGCAGAAACCAGAATACCTACAACATAATTGTGCAGATGTACTGACCCTATGGCATTTTATACAGGTACATTACATAAGCCTAGTAAGGCAGAATTGCCTGTGGAAGGCGGAATTGCCAGCTGCTGCTTGTCAAATACTGCTGTGTTGGAAGGTGCTCAGAATTTTCAGTCTGGTCATTACTCATTTTCACCTGAAGAGCATTAACTTCAGATTTCTGTAGGTTGTGTGTATTAAACAATGCTCACATTGCTGTACACTTTCAGCCTCCTGAATTCAGACAAGAAAGTGTTAACTGGTTATGTTCACAGCACTGGGTTAAATTTCCTTCAGCATTTTCTTTAAACAGTGTGGTCATTAATCCTTCATTTCCTGCTCTTCTGATCTCTAGGGGATTCCAAATAAATTCTGTATTTTGCTGGAATACATCATTTTAAAGCATCATTAAAAATAGAAAGTAAAGTTGGGAATTTACCTGTTCCATCAGTTAAAAGTAAATCTCTCAGAGGTTGATGAAGTTTCACAGTGTGAATGTGGTGGTAAACAGACTGGAGGTGTAACAGCCACTGTCACCCAAGACCACAAAGAGAATTGGGGAGAGGAGGAGAATCGTGTGATTAATTGGTATTTATTTGCACTCTTTGAGAGGATGCCTTACATGGTAGTAATTAGAGCATTTCCATTAAATAATAATGACATGGCTGATTACCTGGAAATATTTTCAGTCCACCTAAAGAAAAGTTGTCTAATTCTGAAAGTAGAAAAATTTAACCAATGGAAGCTCATCTATTGTCAAGAAAAAAACAAAACACAAGAGGACAATGCAAGAAGACTGGTTGCGTGTTATATCCTTCTTGCGGTTTGGGTCAGTATCCTGAAATACTGGCAGTGCAGCTCTGCTCCAGGTGAGGCAGAACTAGGGCCATCAAGCAACAGAACTTTATAGAATGTTCTTCTCCACTTGGACAAAAGTAGGCTTTACACTTCCTGGCTTTCTTGAACCTATCCTTTTTTTTTTTCCTTTGCTCTTTTGCGTCTTTATTTTGCATCTGAAAGTTGTTTGTTTGTTTTTTGTTTTTTTTGTTGGTTTTTTTTTGGAAAATAAGAACAAGACTTTATTTCCTAGTGAATAGAGATTGCATCTCTCCTCCCAGGGCTTGCTCAGGGTCAGTAACAACTTCTGCAAGAATGATTTATTGACTTCTCTGCTCTGACCAGAATTAAAAATGTCACCAAAGGGCCGGTAGTCCCCAGACACCAGCTTGGCCTTCTCAGTCAGTCTGCCAGAAAGAGGGCTTTAGTTGCATAGCAATTAAAAGACTTATTTCATGGTGAGTAACTAAAGGGAAGTGGAGGGCAGAGAGAGAAAGGTTAACATGCTGATGCAGAAATAGTGCAAAGCACTAATTCTGCACTTACACAGAAGTCTCTCCTATCACCTCTCACTGCTCTTCATTTTCCACTTGTACTTTGAATATCTCTATTTATTGAACCAGCTTTAAGGACTTTTGGACTTTAAGGTGACTGCGTTTAGAGTGCTCTTTCATGGCCTCTTACTGGATTTATGAGGGATCAAGGTCTACATGGTCATGAACAATTTTACAATCCTTGTGTGTCTTTCCTCATTTTTTCCATTCCAGCTATGAATCTGTTGGCCAGTTTAATCCAAATTTGACAAGAAAGGTAACAGCCTCCACAGTACAGGAGAAGAGGTGCCCTAAGTGCTCTGCTGAGAAAACAGAGTTACAGGTATAATCTTTATTAGGCACTAGAACTACAAGTGAAAAAGCTCAATTGTGAAAATTGTAACCTTGTGAAAATTTCAAGGTCATACCTCTCTGGAAACCAGCTGTCATGCAAACCCACAGAAAAACTGACTTTGTAATTTCCATTTCTTATGGTCCTGCTTGTTTTGTGATCAGCCTACTGCTTAAACATCTCTGGATGTTTAAGAATCCCTGCAAAAGACCTGTCCCTGTGGAAATTAGTGCAAAGTCTATGTAAATATCAAAAGCATTTCATTCATACAACTCTTGTTGGAACCAAACTCTTCCATAATCAAAGCATTCTCTTTGTTTTGCCTTTATGGTGGTTTTGGAGAGCTGATGTCTTCTCATGCTCTCATCTTCTGCATTGTGATATGTCAGGGAGGAAAACACTTTTTGAGTGGCTGGCTGAAATTATGTGGTTTTCTTCCTGCTCTTGGTTTGTGGTTTTCTCACTTGGTGACTGGTGTATCACATGAGAGACTTCCGGTCTCACAGAGCTGCTGTTCTAGTAGCACTTGGTGCCTTACGGTACATGGTATACTGTGAATTTTACCCTGTCAGTTGGATTGTGTCAGGGAATTGTTCAGCAGACCTGAGTATTTCCCTTTCTTACAGACAGAGCAGCCAGTTTTTAATTGGATTTGTAGAAAGATACTTGCAGGCACATTTTTTGGCCAGAGCCTCCTTTGTCAGCTGGCTTCCCATGGTGAAGAATTGGTGTCAGAACTCAATACTACAGTAGCACTGTAGGGATTCAAATGTGATTCAGGCACTATTTTGCTAGGTTCACTCAGTGCATAATGGATATTATAAAGAAAAGAAAAATAAACTTCACTGAGTATGTTGATCACAATGGGATTAAATTCTGTCTCAGACTTGCTGAATAATTCTGTGACACAGCTGTAAGTTGAACTCCAGATTTTTGCATCCCAGTCTAATTGTTTTACCAAGGAAATGTTCATCACTAAAGCATCTGTATTCCAGATTGGCTTTAGTATCATACATGGACTAGAAAGAAGACTTTTAATAAATCATCTGTATCAAATAAAATTTTGGTGGAAAGCAATGTCCAAAAGTGTTTTTGAGATTTACAAATCTCAATTTACAAATTTACCAATCTGTTCAAATAGTGAACTCAGTCTGAGTTTCTCCTGCCTTAGTCTGCCAGTGGATCTTAGTTTGTTCATTGCTGGAGCAAGTGGATCTCATGTCAGTGTTGAAGGCTATTCTGCCTGCCTGAGAGAATTTCATGTGAGCTGTGCACAGCCCCTAGGGGCAGTTTAAGAGAACCCATTTAATTTAATGTGTATACTAATAAAAGTTTGAAATAACTCTCAAGCTTTTCTTTTTTTAGTGCACAACGTCAGACAGCCACAGACTTCTTAGTGGAATGTGCATTTATTTCCTATTGATCAGATCACAGAAAGCAAAGTATAAAAAAGTTCATGACAAAGTGGAAAGTTTGTGGCATTGTAAATTAGAAGCCTCAGATTAAAATGTTTTAAATTTTTGATTTTCAGTTTTTGTCATCGAACACAATTCTAATTTTTAATCACAACAAATAGTTTTCCAAAAAGTCTTTGCTAAAGAAGGTGGCATCCAGTCTTGCAGATTTTGGGCATCTTCCTGGCAAGAGGTGTGGGCTTCATCGTATGATAAGACTATCACTGTAATTTATGAATTGTGTATAGCAAGGAGACTGTGTTGTCAGCCCTGAAATCACTCCTGGAATTACACTGTATCCAGGCTGCTTTCAGTTTTATTGAACCTGTTTATTATACATTGAAGTCCTCTGGGAACTTGAAATGTCTAAAGCCATTTTTCCCCTTCATTATTCAGTGGAAGTGCACTTTCCTCCTCTGGATGTATTCATTGCTCTGAACCCCCTGTTCAGATGTGTTATGATGGAGAAGTTGTAGAGCTAGCTGGGTGTTGAGTCTTGGGAATCCAAGTGACCCCACTGAATGCTGCATATCTGTGAACATGAACGCTCATGTTAATTTTGACATGTCTTTCTATGTCATAGAGTCTATGAACACAGATTTAACTCTGCAGGTAATTATAAAGAAAGAAGCAAGATCCTGTTCTCAGCTTTTGTTTGGGTCCTTTCAAAGTCTTTATTCACCATACTGAAAGGCCATCACCACCCAGTCTAGCACCAAGTTCAGTTAAGTGATTTGTTTTTTTCTTTGAGCAGACAAAGCTCTGTCAGTTGTATCTTAGAACAGCTCTGTAAACTGTTGATTTTTTTGGAAGGGAAATGAAGAATAAACAGCACTTTGGAGTCATGATTTGACCTGAAATGGAAAACAAATTGTTTACAAAACACAAAAACCATACACAAAAAAACCTCCAAAACGAAACCTGCCACAAAGAAAAAAAAAACAACTGAAACCACAATCAAACCCCACCAAACTAATATTTTTGAGAGAATACAAGTTTTTGTTTAAACAACTTCAAATGGAGAGGACCAAAAATTTCTCAAAATAAGACTTAAGAAACTTTAAGTAGGACATAAAAAAAAATATTTAGGCTTTCAGGGATGTATTAGTGCTTTCTTGTAACTAATTCATGGGTCACCATGAGTTCAGATGTGTGGTGTGTATAGGATACCACCAGAGATGCTCTCACCTGTCCCAGGTATTCATTGTCAACATCTGAGTGCTGATTTCTTTTCTGGGCTAATGACTAAGTGTCCCTGTCTACATTTCAGGTATGCTAAGATGTATTATAAATGTCCCTGAAAAATCAGCAATTCTTCATTTTTGGTCTTGGACTGAAAACTTCATCGCTAACCTTGGAGATGAGGTAGAATGGTGTAATCAAAACAGTCTGTGGGATGATGCCAATAGTGGTTCTTTTTCAAACTCACAAATAGCCAGGTTTGCTATAGAAGACAGTAATTGGCCCAAAATGAAGATGTTGTGGTTTCTTAATGCTTGTTTATTTATTTTCACAAAAGATAGGCATGGGCCCTCAAATACTGGTCCTCTGTAGGTCTTCATTTACACTCGGACAAGAGAAGGCAGGGCTGGCGTGTAGAGTTAAGGGGGAATTAAAAGATTGATTCTGATCAAACCAGACTTAAAACCAAAACCAGAAAAACTCTATTTTGAACCTGTGAAAACTACTGTTTCCCTTGTTGACACTTCTATAGTTTCTATAAACATGAAATTTACCCAGCTTGTGATTTCTTTGTAGCTTCTGTCACTACAGCTTCACCCTTGGGTAAGATGCAAGGCAAAATCTCTCAAAGGAACCATCCAACCTACTAGTAAAACTGACCATACCATAAAGTTTCTTTTAAAATAAAGACCTTTCCAATTAGTCCTTGAAGTGGGTTATGATCTTCTTAAGTGATTTCTTAATGAAATATGTTTCCTATTATAGTTTTACAGTTTCATCAATACTCATCAGATTTTAATTCATTGGAATTACAGTTTTGACTTCTTTGAATAGTGGATGTGACCTTTAGTGAATTTTGTGCTTTCATGAAACTCGTGGCTCTCTGAATTAATAGATAACAGAAGAAAGCAAAGTCTTTAATTTGGTATAAATTTTACTCTGAAATGATGTGTGGCAGTGATAATCCTACAATGTAAAGGAGCATAGGTGGCAAACGATAAGAAATGTCAAGGAAAGGGCAGAAGTGGGGAAGCAATTTTAACATACTGGTATCATGCTTTGTCATCTTCTTGATAAGCTGTAATGACAGTGACTGTCAAAGCTGTCAGGGTACTGAAGGGCCCTTCTTGAGACATATCTCTCTATTATCGACAGGCAAGGCAAAGTGTCTCCATGAGCCTGTACCCAGGGATGTGGAGGGGCAGTGTTTAATTCCTTTTATTCTGGATCAGAAGAAAAGATTTAAAAGTGATATTCTGATTCTCATTTGTAATCATCGTATTTCCATGAAGTTTTTGGTGCTGTGTGCATAGTAATTTCCTTTGCACCTGTGATGTAATATTAGGGAGCTCATGTAATTAGAGAGAAGTTAATGGATATGGGTTTCATATCTATTATGCACATATATGTCTGTTATAACCCATACTTATGATACACAGAATCATAGACTCATTACGTTGAAAAAGACCTTTAAGATCATCGAGTCCAAGCATTGGCCCAGTGCTGCCAAGTCCACCACTAAACCATGTCCCTAAGTGATACATCTGGACATCTTTTATATGTCTCCAGGGACAGTGACTCAACCAGTTCCCTGGTTAGCCTTTTCCAGTGCTTGATAACCCTTTCAGTGAAGAAATTTTTCCTCATCTCAAAGCTGGACCTCCCCTGGCACAACTTGAGGCCATTTCCTCTTGTCCTATTACTTTTATTAGTCCGGAGGGATTTTGGTTGACTGTAAGGCTTTCTAAGAACGGTGTGAAAAGAACCTTTGCTTTCAATGCCTTTCCAGAACTGCTGCAATGTTCCAAGTTCAGATGCTGTTAGTTTTCTAATGACATCAAATAGTGTTAGATGTTTTAGCATGGAAGCAGGTGCAATACCTTGTCTTTGTGTTGTGTCCCAGCTTCATGAGACACTTGTTAATTAATCAAGATATTGAAATACAAGCAAATGCTCACAATTGGGATGAGGCTTGTAGGCAAAATGAGATAAGCAAGGGATGGAACTGTTGTCAAAATCTTGAATTTTTTGATTGGGTGGATTTGCCACTTCTCTACTATATCTATATATAACCTTTTAGTAGATCTGCATCCTTTCTCCTTTGTTTTCAGAATAATACTAAAATATTCTCTGTTGATATAACTCCATAGAAGTTAGAAAATTTGCAGACTCATTAAGGACCTTTGGTTTTCACTAGTGTCAGTGAAATGATCTTGCTAATCCTGAACTTAAACTTGTAGGAAAGAAGGAAATGGAACACAGAGCCATGCTGGTGACTCCAGTGGTGTTCGGTTGGGGTTTTTGTTAAATGTTTCATCAGCAATTTATCTGATGTGATACATTATCCACAGTTCTTACAGATGGAGAACTGTATACAGATGTAAAAGAACAGAATATGTACAGTTTGGCAGCTTTAGTATTCAGGTTCAGTGGTACAAACCCCTCTGAAGCATTCTGCTTGATGGCTGATTAATCACTTAATTTCCAGAACCTTGTATGAATAAGTTCAGGTTTTTTCAGTGACTGCTTTAAGTGGCCTTTTCATTGCATCCTGGAGCCCTAGCCAGAAAACTGCTGTGAAGCAAAAGTAGTAGATAAAGTGCAGCATCAGCATGGCTGGTCTGGGTTGCAAATGTAGCATCTTTAGCTCTCAAATTGCCAAATAATTTTTAGAAAAGCTGGAAATTTTGACTCTAATTCTAACCCCTAAATCAACGCTGTTAATTTTCTGCTGTTTGGTAGACAGTGAAATGGCCTTCCAGAGTATATTTTTAGTAGAAATGTTTCTGTTGTGTCCCCTCCCTGCTGTTTTTTTTTTCTGATGCTGTAACATAAAAGTTTTGAGGAAGAACCTATGGGACTGGATGGCAAGACTAGAATGCATGAGAGATGATGCTGTAGCTAAAACTTGTGTCATCAAAGATACTTGTTGTGTTTATGATAGTGGTTTGCCGTATCCTATGGGATGTACAATTTGCTATTTTCACACCAAAGAATGACTTCAATTGTTACAATCCAGGGGAAATACAAATGCAGAGAATCATAGCAGTGAGGCCACTGGTGTGACTTAACAGTTGTTTAATCTGCCATTTACTTATTTATTAGAAACAGGATTTCATTCTGTGATGATTTCCCTGAACATTTCTTTGTCTTTCTGGGCTGTTTGTCCAGCTGCCCTCCAGAGTAGAATCACTCAGGCTGTGCAGTGCTGAGTGCAATCTTTAGATGCAATAACCTAAAGGGCACAGGGAATGAAGAGAGTTCCTCATCTCGTTTTCTGTAAGGTACGACTGGACTGGCAAAGCAAGGCTTCCTGCTGTTCTGTAGCCAGCCATCTTCTGCCTGCTGAAACACAGACAGATGCTGTACATCCAGGGTACTGGGGCTCCTGCTGATTGACAATACAGCATGCTATCCAAAAGCTTGAAGAGGCATTTAGGGCCCCTTCACTTAGCCCTGCTTCCTGTGTTTACATGACCTGTATGTACAGAGGTAAAGATGCCTACATTAAACATGCAAAGGTTTGGGGCCTTGGTAATCATTAGGAGTGGGGGATGTGTTTAAGGACATGATGGATGCTTTGCTGCCTGGTTCGGTATGTTACATCCCAAATCTGCAGTCCAAGGGTTTGGCTGGAGTGCATTTCACTGTTCATTTTATGCAGCTGTACATATTTGATGAAACAGAATAGCTGATGATAGATTTATTTGCAAACACCAGCATAACACAGCTTTTGAGGCGATATCAAAAGCAGAAGCTTGAGAAGGCCAAGTGAACAGCTTTGAACCTTGAGCTTGTGTGTCATTTGCTGCCAGAAACCTTGAGTTGGCATTTCTCCTGTGGTATGGGGCAACTGTGCTAAGACCTAGAGGCTTGATCCTTAGACCTGTGAAGTCTGTGGCCCAGCTCCGTGGCTTGATCTAGGATCAGGGCCTGAAAAGGCAATTCTGTGCCATACTGGAGGTGTCTTCATGTCAGCCTCTGCTGCAGGGCAGAACATGGGCATCCTCAATGTGGTTCTTAATTGCTGAATAAAAGCAGCAGAACTGTATTTCTGTTTTGCATTTAGTTTGTGTTTATTTAAATCAGTATTGTACTCTTGTAGTTTGGAACACTTGGGTTCCTTTTAATAATGGAAAACATCTATCTGAATGCATCATTTTGATTTTATTTAACAAACATTTCCTTCTTCCTCCACCCTTTTCCTTGTTTTGTTGTCACATGTGATACCAGGCTGAGGATGAAGAAGAAATGGTAAGCTATTGGGTAGTCAGCCTGGGGCAGGTTATTGAATTAAAATGAATGTGAGGGGGGGGAAAAAGTGTTGCATCAACACTTTCTACATTTTTTAAATAACGAGTTTTATTAGACTGACTGTGTCTGCACTGGTGTTTGTATAAGTAACTGTGCTGGAGAGAGATGAGTGACTACTTCTGTATTCCCATATTTTATTAACTCATTACAGCTTTACATGGCTTTTGTTACAGTGCTGGTTGCAGTGTTTTGATAAAGCATATGAGGGGAAATGGGCAATCACAAAGGCTCAGAAAACATCTCCTTAACACAGCTAATGCAGCCGTAGCAGAATGAAAATGGAGAGTGTTTGCAGCCTCTTTTGCAGTTTATGACATAATTTGTTAAAGCAACAAGATTTTCTTGCTCCCTGTCTGATGGATAGGTCAGATAAATGAGAGAGAGAGTAGCTCATTGTTTCCTGCTCTTTGAATGGCATTTCTCTATTGTCTCAAAGCCTCAGAGTGAACTTAACACATTGGGCTTTGTTGAAACAAAAGCACTTGTGCCCGGTGTCACCAAGAAGGCTACAGTGGAAGTGCTAATTTGATAGCACTGAAAAGTGTTTGGGGTGGAGCTATTGGGCTAAATATGACATCCTCACCATCAGCTATTTACAGTCTTTGGTTTTCTGTCCTGGGTGAGCGCAGCCTGTTTCACAGGAACATCAATTTTTTGTGCCTTGTCATTTCACCAATTGCATCATGCAGTCAGATTTCAAATGCCTTAAGAGTAACCATAGTAACTGCAGATCATTTAAATAAGCTGAAAGGAAAGGACTTCCCTCCCTCGTAAAGCCCTTCACTCAAAGGTACAGCGAGATTCAGATTCTCCTCTGCTGTAAACTGGCACTGCTCCACTGGCTTTTATGGTTCTGTGGGTTTGCACAGGTTGATCTGGGATTGAAAGTATCCACAGAGCACATCAGCATAAGTGGGTGCAGCTTCCCCAGGAGGACAGAGCACTGACTGCTGGCACAGGGATGGGTTTGTGTCTGTGTGTGCCTGCCTGGCTGCTCAGGCGAGCGCTGATGTGCCCGCTCGTTCCTGCTCCGCTCCTGAGAAATGTCACCCTGGTATCTGACACAGCCACTACTGCTTTTGTGCTCTCATTAGCAGAGTGATAAAGCCTCTGGGTTTAGTTTGGCAGGACTTCTCTAGTGAGTATAGGTTATAAATCTAATATTTAATGCTTTGAATCAGAATTTTAATGCAATTGGGTAGGCCCAATTCCAAGTGCAACATGCTACACTTGGCTGGATCATGGCATCATCCATGCAAGAACACAAGGAATAAGTCAAGTTCGAGCTTTCTTTTGGTTGTGACAGTAAGAAAAATACAAATCTTGATTTTCCTCCTAACTTGAATTTATGCTTTCCTATAGCTCTTACATTTTGCACGTTCCCTCAGTTTCCTAAACTGAAAATCAGGGTGCTGTATTGTTAGGGAAGCCCTGAACATGTTATTGAGGAGATTTATCCATCCGTTCACTTACTGGTTCATGAAATAATTCCCCCAGATTCATACTTACATTAATGTCAGTGATAGATGGTGCTGGTGATTCTAAATGTCAGTGATTCTTACCTCTCAGGATCTCTTCATCATTACATCAGGTTTATAGTGCAGGATAAAGGCATTTAATTTAGATTAATCTTTAATTGCTAACACTTCTGAAAAAAAAACCCAAGGACTAAGCTAGGTAAAATTCATGTTCCTAACCCCTAAACTGAATGTGCTAATGAAGCAGTTTTGATCTGACTGGAGATTTTGGTGTCTGAGCTGGTTGGTAAGAAAACTGTTCCATCTGCAAAAACACTTTAATGATCTTGTTTGGCATATCAGTGAGAATTAAAAACTAGGCTAAGTTTTGAGTCTGTTTATAGATTTAATAGCAAAGAATATCTTCCAACATCTTTCATTGCAGTCTAGTGTTTAAAATCATGGTGATTTTACAGTATTAGATTTTCAAAAACCAATTTGCTGTTAAGGAGTGATTAAGAAACACATTTCAGTACTGACTATTAGAAGCTTATCATTTGGCCTTACAGCATTAATATTCTCTGTTCTTTGAAGACAATCAGGCAATTTTTGAGGGGCTCTTGCTTAAAGCTTCTTACAATAACCATACTGAAATACAGGCATTCTCATCATATTGGGCTAACTTGGAGACAAGTTGGATGTTGACTGAACTGTTTATTAGTCTCCTTCCTTTGAATCTGGTCACCACCAGAACAGTATGCGTTTTTGGTTTTCTTTGTTCCTTCTCAAAATTCTTCTAAGGAGTGATTATTGAGACCCCTTCTGTAATCACACTTTCAGGTATTTTTCCTGCCTGTTTTCCTCTAGTTGAAGAGTCTTCACCAACTACCTCATTTCTAGAGGTCCGTCATTGACTTTGGTACAACTGCAGAGATCAATAGTCTCTGTGGCAGTGTGCTGAACAGGCATGTTTTGCAGTCGTCCCAGGAAGAAGGGTGTAAAGCGCCCTGACCTTGTGTAGATGGAGAAGGAAGTGAAGGTGACATTTATACCTCTTGGCAAGGAAATGAGAATAAAAAGGAAACCTAATATATCTTTGAGACATCACCAGTTATAGAAACTCTGAACTTGGGTCTCATTTTTCATGTGTTAAGTAATATTGTCATCTTTCTAGCTGTGCAGAAGTAGTGTGTTCTCTCCCCTTGTCACTTGAAAGGTTTGTTGAGTTTGTGATCAACTTCTCTCTTTAGATTCAGTGTTGTTCCACATATTAGCATTTTCACCCTGTTAACTTTTCATCCATTACCTACTGGAAAAAAAAGTAACTTCTTCAGTTTCAAGTTTTCAGTTGAGAAATAATACCAGCAGCACCTATTGAAATAAATCCTTTTGCATTCTATTCTGTGTTATAACAGGATAGAGATTAAATATTTCATCTTCTAAGAGGGTACTTAGGCATAATTATTCAGTACTGCCACCCCTGTGGTCCCCCTCCCTGCAATCAACATCAATATTATCTAAAATGTCTCAGATTCAGTGATCTGAATTAATCTAGGGAAAAAATTAAGCAAAATAACAGATAAGACCTTGGGTGCAGCTTCCCTGGAATCTACAAATCCCGAACCACAGTTATTGCTCTTAACAGATAGTATTTTACTGACTTCAGTGATCTTTGGAGTGGGCAGAGATAAGCTGGCAGAGTGTTCTTTGGTAGTGGTGGAAGTCTGGATTTGGTTACAGCCTAGACTGTTGTATAAGCACTGAAGATTTTAGGGACTAAGAAGAGAGGTAATTGTTTCAAGAAGTATGGAGAAAGTAACATTTCCTCTGCTACATTTCATAGGGGGATATCTGATAGGATCGAGTTAGTTTGAGAGCTAGGGTGATCTGAAGTATGCCATTCAACTTTTAGAGGATTAGAATCCATTTCCAGTCTCCTCCTTTGAAATGTGGCTTATTTCTGACTAATGTCTGCAATCAATGGCTCCTTCTCTGGACTACTGGAGGCTGGCCAGTTGTTAAGCCAAAATATTAGATGTAGAGTTTCATGAAGAAGAAAATATTTATACAATGAGTAGCAATATAGGTATACCATGCACGTTTTGTTAGAGAAATAAACCCACACATTTACACTCCCAGTCTCTGAAATTTTTATTTTTTTTATGGCAGTGATTTACAGCCCTATTATCACTTGGCAGTTCAAGGTCTGGAGAATCATATCCAGCCATCTGCTTGTGCCCCTGTAGGGCTGCTTGTAGCTGCAATGCTGCATTGCAAACGCATCATTGCAACTCACATGCTGGAAATCTTGTTGCATATCTTGGATCCTTGTTTTTTCGTTTGCCTTCAAAATGGTGGCAGATGTGACAGATACAGGTGTGTTTTTTGTGCGATTGGCTATGCTGTAAAGAGTTGAAATTCTGATCTGTGTTACATTTTGCCTTTTTTCGTGTTATATAGCCTGAGAAACAGGGAAAGGGCCTTCGAGGAGAGGCTGGCATGCAATAGAAAGAAGACAAAATAATTTTGAGAAGAGAAACGCTATTTCTCATGAATAGTTTTTGAGCTAATTGTCTTGCTAATTTTTCCTCTTGATAGCATATTTCCTTCTTCCTGGCATTATACTTGGATGCTACAGAAAGTAATTGATGACTTAACTGACTTTAATCTGAATCCTTTACTATGGATACTATGCGTACCACTTCACAGCAAATCTAAGTTCAGATATGTCCTACCACTGAAAATCTTTCCACTTTATTTTTTTCCTCCTCTCTATCCTGGCAAATCTGTGAGGACTGATGCTGTTCTTCAGAGAGTATCTTCCCAAAAGAAGACAAAAGTTTGCAGTGAGCTTTGGTCACACGCAGGGTTACCAGTCAAGTTTCTTCTCTTACCACACTTGCACAAACTGGTGTGAGGTCTGTTATCTCTGGTATTAAGTTTTCCCATGCTTCATCTGTGCCAAGGAGCACACTGTTGAGGAAAAAAAATGAGAAATGGCCTTTCCAGCATCTGTGCAGTTACTGGGATAGGTGCAGTTAAAAAGTATTGCTGCAGTTCCTAACTGGAGAACCCTGCTGGCATTGGTGATGACATCTGTTTTAAGCTATGTGTCATTGCTCCTCTTGGCTCCAAGCTGTAGAGAGTAGGTTCAATGGGAATAACACTCAGGAGGTGACTGGGGTCAGCAATGCTATAGGTAATAAAAGTGAGAAGTGGGTAGATTATATAAGCGCCTGTTTTCTGGTCATTAATGTGATATACCATGTAATCTAGCAGCTTTTAATTATTCATGATGTTGGAAGGGTTTACAGTAACAGACAAAAAGACAACATCTTGGAGCATAGATTGTGAAGCCATTCTGAACTGCGAAGTGTGCAAGAATTTGCTCTTCATTTTGCCTGCTTGTGTTTCCCCACGTAATGAAGATTTGGTTCATAGTGTCCCAAAAGTGTCTTGTGTTACTGTCATTACTCATTCATAACCAACTGTATAAATGAATACCTGGCAAGGAGAATATTCCTTGAAGGGCTGTGGACAAAAGCAGGAAATTTCTTTGGGGATGATTCTTGCTATGCTTTATGCATGCCTAAAATTATTTTTTAAAATATTCTGTTGAAAGCAGAGAGAGGACTGCAGTGACAATAACTGAACTGCATCTATTCAAGGTTGACCTCTGGATGATTTTTGAAAGAGCATTTTAGTTTCAGGAGTAGTTTCCAGTGCATATATGACATACTGTTTATACATCTAAAACTGGAATGTGCTTTTCCTGTTTGTCATCATACATACAATCTGAGACCCCACAGTGAAATTTGTTTCTCATATTTGTATTGTTTTTCACTTGGCAGGAAGGTTTACATTCGGATGGCTTCTGTTTCAGATGTAGATGCTGTGCTTGTGTCAGAGATGCAGTGCATTTGGAAGAGTTGTGCTGGCAGAGTTTCACTTTGATTTGTGTGATGAGCAAATTCTGGATGTTGCTGAGGTTTACCCTGGGTTTATGCAAATTTTCAGACTAGATCTGCCAGGCTGAACTGTTCAGTTTTGGATACAGAACTCAGCAGGTCTTGTCCTCAGTCAGAAAACTAGTCTTGTCTGTTCCCTCTCCTTGTCTTGTTCTATAAATGTGTCAGTGTGACAGAGTCTGTTGAATAAATAAGGAAAGATGTTAAATAAAGACTGTTATGGGTTCTATCTATTTTCAGGTATGCAGATATTGGATAGGAAAATAAGGACAATGATGAAAAGAAGCCAGGCATAGACTTAGAACAGACTTTCCTGAGGCCTTGCAACAAGGACAACCAGCCCAGCTTCCCAGACTTGCTTCTCTTAAAGATTGGACATAGAAACCATGCAGGATTTCAGCTGCCTGTGCGCAGTCAGTGCTTCTGGGATAGGTAGTCCTGCAGGGAGGCACTGTCTCCTGGTAGAGCTGCTCCACAGCCCTTTGTGGGCTGTTATGCCAGTGGTGGGCTTGAATAGAAGTAAGCATAATGATCCAGCATAAGATCATTCCCCACATCTGTGTGCTTGCCTTGGCACACGTGGCTACGTGCTGACCATAATCCTGTATTAGTGGTATTGCCAACCATTCCCTGCAGCAACACACACTGATGTCACAACTGGGAGATTATGTCCTCTTAGCAGAGCTGGCAGCAAAGAAGAGTCTAGATTAATGGAGCAGGTAGATGAGTAGAGGGAAAATTATTTATTAAAGCCTAATCCCTTATCTAAATTGTATTGACTCTTTCAAAGAAGAGTTCCAACAAAGTCAGACAAGATGCTTATATAAAATTGGGGTTTATTTATTTTTGAAAGTCTGGTCATGAAATCTGTGTGTGTATGTTGATCTTGCTTTCCCCTCCTCCCTGAACAGGCTTGTTCCTCTGGGCTTTCTTCTGTATTAGAACAAATTTTCTTCCACAGATCATGGAACTCCTTGATTTGTTTATTCAGTGCGTAAAACAATGCTCTACTTAAGGGCCGGGTGGTGAGGAGTATGTTGGAATCACAGCGTTCCACATTTGTGTGGGATGGAGGAGGAAGCTACAAGATTTTTCACATAAACTGTGTTCCAAGTTAACATCGGAACAGCTGCTCTGAGGTACATTGCTATTTGCTGGGGAAATGCTGTCCAGTGAGATAGATCAGTGTTGTAACTGTGAAGATTAATATATTTTAATATAGCTTTATATGTACGCATCTACCTGCCTTCAAAATCCTCTCTACTTTCCAGTCCAATAGTTTAATCTGATCGATACTTCCTCAAATGTTACAAGTCAGGAAAGGTATATTGTACATGTCGCTCTCTGGAAGTTAAATCTGAGTTCATGGCCCTTGTGGCATATCTGCAGAACCCCTCTGAATAAATCTGCCTTTTATATCAGTTTGAGAGAAAGATTGGACTACATATGGGATCTTTAAGTTCCTAAAGGAGCAAGGTGTCAGGTTTTTTTTGAAGGGCAATGGCCATAGGGTGCTTAATTTTCTTAAAATGATGTAAGAAATTTTAACCCAGTATGAATATTAACATTTGAGTGGGAAATAAGGGTGAATTTGTAATCCTCAGTAAATGAGATTTGACTGAAAAGTTTCCAAATAGAGGAAAAAAAAAAAAGAGATAGTGTACTTTGATAAAAATTGGTAATATTTTGTGGGCATTGGTGGAGCTGTCGAAATCTATACCATCAGTCATTTGACATAGTAAGTTTAGTTTTAAAATTAAAGTTTATCCCCCTCTGAGGCTCTTATGAAATTAAGATTATATCAAGGAGAGGGGAAGTGCAAAGAGAAAAGGAAGGAAAAAAAGGATATATTGGTATTTTTCAGATGTTAGAATTAACTTCCGTGGTTTTGGCTGGAAGAAGGAGGGGAGGGGAAAGGAACACACAGTACAGGATGTGAAGTCCCAAAAACTGATCTCCAGGTTTTGTTCATATTTAGAAAAAGCATAGGGGTCTGATCTTGTAGCTGAAAGGCAGAAATACAATTAGTTTGCTTCACACTCATCTTCCACCTCTGGTATTTTTTTGCTTTCTGCATATGTGATGTTGTGCTGCTGGTCTTCTGCTGAAGAGATTTTTGCTGCTTGGGTTTGCCTCACGATTTGGTTTCTGTTAATGACACTTTTTTTTTTTTTTTTCCCCTGTGGGTTTAGCATGGTGCTAGTTTGGGATTTCCATCCACTATGTAAATAGTATACGTGGACCATTTGAATGTCATTGTGCTTTCAGAGGGGTCAGAGCCTGCTCCTCAGTCTCAGATAGTTATCACTCACCCCTGTGCTGGTACTGCTTCCAGATCAATTGTATGGAAGTAGCCAGGCAGCAATGGCTACGTAGAGTGATCATTGGGATAGATATGCTACTTAATTATAAAAGTATTAACTTACATGGTTAAATCAGCAACATGTTAATCAGTTTAACCATGTGATTTTAATGGCTCAATTTCTTATTTTTTTAATTTTCTGCCTGGTGTTTGCCTTAGTTTTTTGCTGACAAGTTCCAAATAAAGAATGTTCTCATTAATGTTTATTAGAATTTGGTTTTGCTTTTTAATGTTTTTGCATGTGCTTTACAGTGCTCATTAGGCTATTTAGTTGTATGGGAATGGGTGTCTGTAGACAAAGAAAAGACAAATTCTTGTTCTCCCATGGCTTTTAGCAGGAGTATGTTCACAAAATATATTTCCCTGCACATGGGAAGAAAAAAAAATGATTCCTTGTCTGATTCACTCATGCCTGACAAAGCAAAATAGAGCACATCCTAGATTTGGAATGTCAAATCACAGAAAACAGAAGTAATGAGAAGAACACTGAATAGGCAATAAGCTTGTCAAAATGCAGACAAGAAGTGTGAACTTCGTGAAAGGTCTTAGCTGTTCCAAATTGTTCTGTCAGGTCTGTTTGCAAGAGGCTGGTGTTGCATGCCTAGTGGATTAGGGGGCTTAAGAGGCTCCAGTCTCTCTGGGGGTCTGTTGTCTCATGCAGGCAGCTCTCTGCCTGCTTTGTGTACCTGCATGAAACTCATCTGCTCTGACGGGGAGACTACAGTAAAAAGTGTGCCAGTGGAGCAGGAGAGAAACACTGACTGAAAGGAGACAAATGGAAAACAAATCAGAAAATGGGAATTGAGGACCAAGTAGGGTATAGGTACACCCTTCTGTTTACACAGCCCTTGAAACCGTGATGATCTATGTTGCTTTGCATATCCCCTTGTTACACTACATCTGCAGAACTGTAGGGGCAGCATTGGGAAACCCTGCATTGCTCCTGTCCTGTGAGGAAATCGTGCCTTCAAACCATTAGTATTTTGACCTATTTTTTGGATATATATTTCCTTGAAACCTTTAAATGAGTCTGAAATAAACCCATTTTGACTTCTCCAAGCTGTGAGTGCTGAACAGGTTAAAAAAGGAAACAAGTTAAAAGCTGTGTTTCCTTTGCCTGAAAATCCAGTGATGCAGGCTGAAATTAGAGGCTATAAATAGCTCCTGTCCCTTCAGCTTCATCATGCAGGCTTTGGATGTGTGCAAGGATTAGAAGAAGACAGAATGGATTTCTGTGTGGCGTCAACAAGAGTCAAGGATTATGCCCACTGTGCACATTGTATTGTTCATTTCTCATGGGCTATTGCAGGGAAATTAAATCCCTTCTGATGCTCAAGGTGCAGGGAGCAGAGTTGGCTTTGAGCAGGACGTGTGCATTGCAAAACAATTTTACGCAGTAGCACTTGGCTTCTGTGAGTCTGTAGTATCAAGCCCTGGCTTTGTTTTTCTACAGGCAGACAACCCAGCACAGGTCATAGCAGCAGGGGCTGGGACTTTCCAGGCTTGGAGCTGCAATCAGTGCAGTTCTTTGCTACCTAACACATTTTGAAAATAGGTTGGATGTATGTTTGGCATATTGCCCTTCCTTTACTCTGTTCCCTTCTCTTGTGCAAATCTCATGTTGCACAAGTACTGCACTGTAGTGTTGGGTGACTGGAGGCTTTCACAAAGTTACCTGCAAATAGACCCTTTTGATTTGTGTAAGCTCTTGAAGAAGGGATGCCAGTTCTTTCCTTGGGGTAGCATTGAAGGTTGTTGTGACCTTAGCAGTGTGAAAAGTTACTACATCTTTTCGACCCTGTACATTTGTCTTTTCCACTGTTTCAAGAAGGAGTAGTATAGTAAATTTCTCTTCATTATTTAAAAAAAAAAAAGGCATTGAGCAACAGTATTTGTCCGAAAGGTGAACAGGTAAGCAAGCAAACAAACAGGTCCTTTTTGGAGCAATTTATGAAAGCTGTGCTTTTTCGTAATGCTGTTCTGTGAGATGCAGAAACCCCCTTGCTTGCAACTCCTGTATGTTCAGGTGAGGTTTGATAGTACAAAGCATCTTTCAGAGTTTGATCCTCAGCTATGTATGTTTTTAGAGCTGTATTAGTACTATTAGTGTATCTGCTTCATATATGGTAATTTCAGTGGAGTGAAGGGCAAGAGAGCAGTAACTATGGACTGATGCTTTACTGCTTTATAGCAGATGTCTTTGCTCTGAATGTTTAAATAAGAAAATAGTGGTAGTATTTGTTACTAGCTGATAGAAGGATTTTATGTACATGCTGTTTTTTTCACATCCTAAGGATATCTTGGGACTGATAAGATTGCAGCTTTGTTGCAGTAACACTGTAATTCTTCCACTAAAATCTCTGTGAGTCAGCATTAAGGCCGCATGAGAACTTACCCCAATACTCAAACCTCCCTGAAAAACCTCCCTAAGAAGAAAAATGATTGAGGATGTAGAACTTGCAGTAGTAATACAGTAGGCAAAACCTCTTTTTCAGATTGAATGAAGCAATTTTTGTTAAGTCTTATGGATACATCTAGTATTAGAGTGTGTATGTTTAATTTGCTGCTTCTAACAGTAAGAAAGATTGCTGCTTTTTTCTGACCTTGCAGTCCTGTTGACCCCATCTCCTGATTGATGGATACCATATTTCAGTCTCCTCCTGTAGTACTGATAAGAACATCAGTCCTCTGGGAATTCAGTAGGTTGAAGGAAAAATGTGATCCTTTCCTATACTTTGAAGCCTAAGCAGATGTGTACTAACCATTGGACTGTGAACCTTCCACTTTTGCAGAAATTTGATTTTTTTTTTTTTGTTGAAACAACTAACGTACTGTAGTGTTGTAACTTCCTTCAGTGGGATGGTGGATGTGAGTCTGATAAAGAGAGCACTCAGTGACTGGTACATCTCAGGGACACGCAGTCAAATCCCAGATATTGCTGTCCAGTTGTGTGTATCAGTAATTGCTTTTAAAACATTAAAGTCAAAGAACAAATAGGAAAACAATGATTGCAGAATTAAGGTCGTGTATCATAGTAGGGCTGGAGAAGCTACTCATATCTGCCTTGAATTAGAAGTGATAAAAGAGCTTTTGCTACTTTGTTCATATTGTCATCAGACATCACTAAACCAGAAGAAGCCTTGATTTTGACTCTTCTATGCAGAAGTTGGAAAGGCTGCTGAAAGCCATTACTCTATGCATTCGGACTGTGTTCTCTCCCCTGTGGCTATGGTGAAATGGAAGCTTACTGCGGTTCTGTTGACCTAGACTCCCTCATAAACCTCCTCATGGCAGTGCAGCATAATCAAACTAGCAATCTGAGTAACAGCATCAGTTCTTTGAGCAAACATCTCCCTGCCCCATCGAGGCAAAGAGTAGTAGTGCAGATGACTCAACTCTCACTCAGCCGTATCAAACAATTTTGCGAGCTATGTAAAAAGCCTTTACTGATGCAACCTTGCCAGCAGTTTATACTTCAGAAGTTCTAGTGATTGGACCTTGGTGAACATTTTTTGTTGCAATATATTTATTGATTCCTTTTCCTGATGGGTAGGTTAAGCAACATTTTGTCTCTGTGCTCTGTGGCAAAGGAAAGTTTATTTCTCCTGTCCAAAAGTTACTGCAAATGTCCTAAGGGTGGGTGACATGTAATGTACTGACTGCAACAGGAAAACAAGAACTATGTTGTCACATGTAAACAGGAGGTAAGGTAGGAGGACGGGAATGATTTATTCCAGTATTTCTGAATTTTATGCTGTTTCATCTTTCCAAATGAAGTAATGCTGTAAACCAGGAGTCCTAGTGGAATAAAGCTGTAAGTGCTGTAGCCGGAGGCATGTAAGAATATCAATTAAACATACATTTGAAAACATCCATTGGGAAAGTAAGATTTAGTAGCTGTCACTGCAGCGTGTTAACCTCCTTTACCCCTCCTTGCCCTCACCTTTTTTCCAGGCATCTCTTCCAACCTTCAGCTCCTCACTTCATGAACTATATTAGAATGGCAGTTCTTCAAAAAGATCCTCCAAGGACTTGCTGTTTGCAGCCTAATTCTGTATTGTATATGTACATTCTGCATTACTGTAGAAATTCTCTAGCCCATTCTTCAGTTAGCGCAGATCACCACATTGACTTCAGTGAATGGGAACAGAGTCAAAGTCCTTTAGATCATTCTACCACCAGATAAGGCAGTGACTGTAAGTGTGACCACTCCTCATAGGGTGGATGCCCAGTGGGGAGAGCACTGTGGAGCTCAGAGCTCGCTGTGCATCATCCCGTTCTGCGTGTCTCTGATGTAAGGATGTGTTCCTGAACAGACAGATGGCCTCACCCACCAGGGGATTATCAGGTCCTTCCCTGTCGAAGTGAAAATCTACATTCAGCACTTTCTGAGAAGAGGAAGAAAGCACTACAGCCAATCTCCTGAAGGGACTAGCCAGCTGCTGCCTTACCACTTTTGACCCTAACCTTGACGTAACTCTTGGTGAAACAAATGGTGAAAAATGGCATCATTTCTCCTCAGTAAAACCTTTGAATATGTAGGATGTGGGCAAAGGAGTCGGAACCATTACTATTCCTAGACATCCATCTAGTCAGACGAGCAGATGGAAAAGCACAAACCGTTCTCTGAGAGAGTAGGAGATATGGACCAATGCCTATAGCTTGATTTCTGTGCCAAATTCCCGTGTGAAATCAGCAAGAGGAGGGATCCCAGTAGACAAAACCACTAAATAATGCTCAGTATAATATCTAATAAGAGGAAAAGGCCTAAAATATGTTGACTTCCAATATAATTATATAAAGCTTGTCATGTGAAAAATCTTCCTTGCTTCTTGAAAAGCAAGACAAAGTCTTAATTTGATGGCTTTAGAGTTTCAACAGGTGTCCAGTTTGTAGATCTGTAATTGGGACAGTCTTGTGACCAAAAAGACTTGAAAAATCCTGTAATGCACCAGACTGTATGTCTTGCATGTTTGTGAATTTTAAATGAGAGTAAAAGAACAGTGATGTTGCTTGTATGTAGTGTTATTAGCTGTGTAGAGAGGTGGCAGGTTGAATGTGAGGAAATGACAGACTGAAGATATGAGCTGGGGCAACAGACATACATAGGCAACCTCTGTGTTTGTAGTTACTGAAGTTAGAAGTCTTTGTTAGGCTGGTTATGTTTTGAGATGCTTATTAGGAGAACAGAAAAGGGTGAAGAACCAAGTGTGTGATGAGCTGTACTGTCAACAAGCTGTTTTATGCAAGATGTAATGGAAGAACAGGAGTAAGGTAAGGAGATAAAAGATGCAGAATAAACAGAGGTTTAACATGAAGATTAACTATTGCCAGACATCAGGTATTTGACAGATAGGCTGTAGTTATTGCATGGCTTGAATAAGATGTAATTGAGGAATAATAATCAAAGTGACTAAAGATAGAGGTAGAGGGGGGAAAAAAGGAGGGAAGTATGATCATAACTTAAACTTCTGCTTCCTTACAGTGCTAACCACTGTCTTTACAAGGTTCCTCATTGAGTCTGAAGTGGCAGAGGAGGTTTAAAGTTCTTGTTTCAGATGAATTGTGCAAATACTAAAAGTCATAATCAGGAGCTTCAGTGTGTCAGCCATATTATGCTACATTGCCTGAGTGCAATTGATTAGCAGGGCAAGGAGGACGTACAGGGTGAGAAGCAAGTAGAAAGAGCTCACTGAGGGTTGTGAAATTGCTTTCACCACAGCATTGCTTTCTAGACATGGTGTAATCCAAAACACTGTCCGCTTTGTCATACCACTTTGGAGCATCCGAGTCTGTATCTGGCAGGTCTTCCCACATGAATCAAACAGGCAAGGCATTGCTAGAAAGGGACCATGTTAGATCATGAAATGTGGCTCTTAGTGAGACTGGTGGCAGAACTGTGGAACTGTTGCCTGCAAAGTAGGGTAAAAAAAAATCCATCAACCATTTTTCTGAAAATTTCATGCTAACTGGAAAGAAACTCAAACCCAGATTTGGGTAGATGATGTTGAAGGTGTTCCACTTTGTCTCTGTAAAGCTGACATACTGATAATTCTCTGTAGCTAAAGCTTGACTGTAGGGTTGTAAAAAAATTCAGTACACTTGTTTACTACTAGTAAGAAAAAGCAGTTAGGATATTTACTTGTCAAGCTGACATAAACTGATCATAACATGACATAACTTGATCATGCCCTGCTAGTGTCTGAAATGAGCATGGCCGAAAGCTACACCAGAAACCACATTTTGGAATAGGGAAGGGCTGGGACATTTCCTTGAAGCACTGGGATATGCTGACTAGCATTGAGCATTGTAGCTTAGAAAACTGACCTCTAAATGATTAGTTCCTATCTTCAACTGGATCATTTTTAAAGGATCATTTAAAAATGCTTGGGAAGAGTTAAAGCTTAATGATTTCTCTTGTGTTCTATCAAATCAAAGCCTTTTCCAGGCTGATCTTAAAAAAAATATTAGTTTGTTTACTCAATATTTATGGTTGTTTTACAAGCTTTGAAGTGGTAAAAGGGAAATATTAATTAGTAGTGAGGAAGGTTACCTAGTGATTATGTTGTAGAGCATGTCCTCTGCTGTGCCTCCTTAAATCAGTCATTCATAATGTATACCTGTGCTTATGAGAGCAGCAGTGCCCCACTGTGAGACTGTTTTCCCTCTCTGTGACGCAAGGAGGATGTTAGGCAGGAATACAAAGGCTCATAGCTCATATTGGAGCTGTACTTTATATTTTAGGCTGATGTTTGAAGGAGCTGCACCTTTTCATTTTGGAACAGACACTGGTCAGCACTCACAGGAGAGCAAGATGAGTGTTTTTACTAAGTCCAGACAAGCTCAGCACAGCACAGAGCTTCTTTATTCATACAAGGAATTTAGATTCCTTCACAGATTTACTATTAGGGTTAAGTTCTTCTAGGTACATAGACAGTATCCAAGGGGAATAATTCATACCTTCCTCTTCCTCCCTTCGTACATATCATGCGAGATAAAGCAGTTCTGAGATTAGAGTTCAGAGCGTTCCTTCTTTCATTACTTGTGATTCTGAAAAATGTTACCCACAATACAGGATTCCAGAGAGGTTTTTGAACTTATTTTTCATTTCCTTAGTGATTATCCTTTTGCTTCTTGGATCTATGGTTATGGAGAGAGAGATCAAGTATGTACAAAATTTTCAGGCTGCACTGGATGGTAGGAAGTAGGTAAGAGCTGTGCCAGTGGATGGGATGTCCACTCTCTGGTCTCCAGCAGATCCATTATGTGATTCTGCCCCCAACCTCCTCCCTCTTTTTCCTCTTATTCACAAAATTTCAGACCTGCAGAGACACTTAAAGATCTGTCACTCATGGAAAGCAGTGAGCTGGTAAAAGACCTTATCCCTCATCTGTAAAAGAGCAAGTAAACACTATTTCATGTTTATTATGAGTACAATTACACTATAGACTGTAAGACACTCTCTTACCGTTGGAGAAGCTTCTGCATTTATTGGAACAGTGTAAGATCAGTGTCATACTCTCTTATACTGTTTCAGCCAACTGTTCTCTCAGTTCATAAGGTACTGGAACAAAGGACTGTCACAGGAGAGTTAATGGATCATTGACCTGCTAGACAGTGACTTTCTGCATTATTAAAAACATAATGTTTCCTGTATTTTGAGGGCTTTGCTGTTTGGGTGCAGAACACAGATGACCTTTTGGGAAAAGCGCTTTTCTGTATATATTGAAGACATTTTTAGAAACAGTCCAATAAATTCTTATGCTCTCTTTTTCTTCTTCAGTGCCTGTCTGCCTTATGTACAGTGTCCCTTGTGTTCTTTTTGTTTCATTTCGCTATTTTGTTNTTTTTTTTTTTTTTTTTTTTTTTCAAATAGCATATTTACCACTGAGTTTTTGTATACCTGGAGATAGGTTTCACCCAATTGCAATTATTAAAGAGCCCACCAACTCATTTAATGAAAGAGATTTTAGACCTGGTTTTCTAGGCAGAATTCCAGATTGGGAAATGACAGTTTTCCCTGTCTTAAGCAGTGTAGTGCAATTGCCCTATTTTAGTAAAGAGCTATCACATGTTGCTATAAAAGACATTTTATTTTAATACTCACATTTTGAAAAATGCTTTGGGATTTGCTCAGATAGTTCCTGTGTAAATATATGTTTTGTCTCTTAAGTGGTTTGCTTCATCAGTTCTCCTTCCAATTAGAAAACTTGTCTTGTTTCCAAGAAGAGGTGCCAGGTATGACTTCAGGCTTACACATCCTACTGGATGTGAGATCTTTGTTCACTGACTAAGAATATATTTATGTAGATTTTAAGTATTGCTGTGTCTGTGCTCTGGGATTATAGATATTTCTGTTAATGAGTTACCAGTGGGCAACCAAAGAGTATTCAGGATGAATTTGCTTGTTGTGTTTGCACGTTAAGGATCATAGCTTCGTCTGTGGAGTCTGGGCAGTTTGGTGCAAGTATTCAAAATATAATCAGGTTGTGGAATTTTACTTGGATTCTTAAATCACCTTATTTGTTCTAGAATGGGTTTTATCTTGCCCAAGTAAGTATTTTAATGGAATTCTAGTTTAAGGTATTTGTGCAGATCCCATGAATAAAGAGAAACATGGAAACAATACCCACTACCAGGAGAACTCATAGAACCCTCTAACAGTGAAGTAAAGCTAACTTGGGGAAAAAATGAGAATATTTTCTTTCAGCCTCACATTTGTCTTATATCTAGGAGGCTGGGGTATTGCTTCAAGAAGTACTGGGTAAGATATTTTTAAACAGCACTTTTTTTTTTTGTTTTAATGGGGTTGTGTTCCTTTAAAAACATTTATTTCCCTTCACTTCCCCCCTTTAGATTTCTGAAAATAAAATCATTACTATATTCTTTCTAGTGACTGAACACAAAAGGATGAGGAACAGAGATGGGCAGAAATCAATTTCTTTCATTTGTGTGAATGTAAAGGCCGTAGCTCCCTTTAGGTGTACAGTTGAAGACGTGTTTTCTTTGCAAATAAACCCTGTGCAACTTGATGTCATCTTATTTTTTCACTTTGCCTGTAATTGTTTTGAATTAAAGGATGAATGCAGCCCTGAAGAGCTGGAGAAAGCAACCTGCAGGTAGGGATATCCAGAGGATGGATCTGTTTTCTCTCGTACAGGAGTGGATGATGAGAGAACAGCATTCTGCTCTAGCAGTTTACTGGTTTCAGTGCTGCACGTCCACAGATGTCTGAAATGCCTAAATCTTAGCAGTTTACGGCTTTCCTTTCTGCTTCCTGTCTCCCTAATCCAGTCTGATCTTTTAGCTGGGGCAGAAACAGCAATGCTTCTGTATTAAACTTATTTTGAAAAGAGCACTTAGCAGTTGCTGTCCCCTCTAAACTCATTAATTCAGGTGAATAGCAAGCAGAGGGAGAAGGTGGCTTTGCCTGTGTTGCCATACTGCAATCTTTCGGTGCTGTGGAGCCTGAATGAGGAAACAAGGGAAGGAGGCAGCTGTGTTAGCCTGTTGTCACTGCCATCACTAATAGTACACGATGATTTCCATCTTTTCCCATCTGTCCATGGGGGGAGAGACGCTGATAAGGCCTTGGGATTGGTTACAATCTCCTGAAATCACAAAGCAGATGGATATTGAGCAGATAAGCGTTAATCTGTCCTGGGAGAGGATTAATCGGGTGAAAGATGGCAATCTATGTGTGCGTGCGGGTGGCGTGGAAGGGGCGGGGGTGAGAGTGGTGGGCAGCTGGTGCTGCTGTCATCGATTTGGTCCTGCTTTTGTCTTGTTTGTATGCCATGATGGCAAATAAGGTCTGTTTCCTACGCAAGTCTTATTCCTCTAATTTTCACTGAACTTTGACTTAAAAGCTGGGGAGAATGTCTTAAGTTTTTTAAATGAGCTAAGTCTTTTCTTGATTGTCCACTTTTCCTCTGTACTTTTAGACAACCTATGGTTTTTGTTCTTTTCCCCAGAACACTGATTACGTGACATTTGATTTAAATTATTCTTCTGACATCCAGAGCGTTTAACTGAGAATCTCTAAATGTTTTACAGGCTATAGTTAATTAATCCTCACAACATCTCAGAGAGGCTAGGTAAGCATAAAAGATATGCAGGTTTTTTATTTGCTTGTGTATTTTCCCCCTGAGTATTTGAATACCTGTAGCACCTGTTGCCTGAATTTGGAATTAGAGTGCTCAGCACTTCTGAAATTCAGACCTTGTCATTATTGGTGGGTATGCTGTGGCACAGGGCAGTGGAATCAAAACTGGAGAGAAAAGTTGTATCAGTGACAAAGATGGGAATAAATACGTGAATCCAGCCTTTTCCTCTTCAATCTCCTTTCCTCCACCCACCGCCTCCAACACAGTGGTGTTCTGAAGCAGGGCATTGAACGCTAGTTTCTGTTTTCTCTCCGAATACAGTTATTTCTTTCTTTTTGCCTCCCAGTTGTGATTCACATGGTTCCTTCTTCATATCTCTCCCTGTCTCTGTCCTAATTTGCTTTTCAGTGTAGAGGAATATGCAGTGATGCCAGTGTCTTCTCACAGCTATCTTCTGACATGCCTCTTCTTTTCATTGGATTAGTTGCCAGCATCTGTGAAAGATCTTGCAGCCTTGTATAAAGCTGGAAGATTATAAAGCTAGTGGGGTTATGTGGAGTGCATAAAGGCAAATTCTGTCCTGCTGTTCTGACTTTGGGGTTAGCTCTTAGTGTCTACACTTACTTTACCGGTGAGTAGTTGAACTGCATGATGTATTTTATGTATGAGAGGTATAATTGCATTCCACAGCCAGATTTTCAGAGGGGCTCTAACTCAGTGTCTTATTTTTCTCTCCTCAGAACATATATTTCCATATGGAAATGAGCTTGATCACAAAGGCACATAAAAAGAGCCTTTTGTAGATTTAAAACTCAACCAATCTGTTTCTCCAGTAGTAGTGTGATAAACAAACACTGTCTTTGATAAGTTGTGTAGGCATTTAGGTGCTTATTACATTCTTCAGGTCTGCACAGTAAAGATCCCTGAGGAACTGAAACCAGTTTGCTTTCGGTGGACTGGAGCAGACCAAAGTGTGTGCAGTACCTTTGGTCAGTCTTGGGTTTTCCCCCTCCTTCCCTTGAAGATGAATAATCAAAGCAGCTTTTTCAAGGTGCAGTACAGAGATTTTGCTGTCACAAGGCTGTGAAGGATGGCTGCTCATACTGACTGTGTGCTAGGTGAGTGCTGAGGTCTCACTTAGTGTGAATCATCAATATCTAGAGGAATATGTGTGGAAGTTTTCATTTTGCCACGTTTTTATAATAAACCTGTTGCTGTGGCTAGGACAGGTGTGTTAATGGGTTTTGTTCCATCTTACTGAAGAACTTGCCAAAGGCATCAGAATAGTCAGTCAAAAAAATCATAAATTAGGAATAACCTGCAGGTTTTTGGTTTTTTTGGGGGTTTTTTTGTGTTTTTTTTTTTTTTTCGGTTACCTTATCAGTGGCACAAATTGATAGGGAGGAGTTTCCTTCTTGTAAATGAAAACTGGGTATCTTTAGGTAACCAGTAGTCTTGATGACAATTTGCAGGCCTGTTATGCAGGAGATTGGATGAAGTGATTAGAATGATTGTCTCTGGCCTCAAATCTCTTGCCTGAATAGCAAGAGCTCAGGGGTCTTCAGTCTGGACATAGTTTTGAATCACCTGATGGTCTGTTTTTCCACATATTGGGACTAGAAATGCATTTTTCTGTCTTTGCTTTTCTGTAATTTGCAATTCTTGAATAAGTTTCTAAAAGTTTCCTCCACCTTATGTGGTGCTTTGCATGTCCTGATGTTGTTTTACAAGTTTCCTGTGGTCAAACAGTTTGCCGTAGTTTGACACGTGCGGTAGAAAAAGAAAACCTTTTGAGACATCAAGTTATTAAAGACAAGGGGACACACTGGGAAAATAAATTGCCAGCAGCATGAACTGAAATAGAAATATTTGTTCACTTGCTGTCAGATGCAGATTTTTTTCTTTCCTGAGAAAAATTAGGTTTTAATTTTTCTTCCATATCTGTCATTTTTTGGTGATGATTTTCTTTCCTTTGTTCTGCATCCTTTCAGCTGCCTTAGGAGGAGCTTTCTTTAACTTATTGTAATAATTTCCTTGGTTTGGAGCGCATAAATATTTGTTTTGTAAAAGCCTATGTTTCTGATAGTAAGAAGACAGAACACGATTGGATTCTAGTAACAAAGATTAGATACGTAATGTTCATCAAAGATCCATCTTGTAAAGAGCTGGATCTAGGGCTGCACTGGCAGAAGAAGAGAATTCTGCTCATTCCTCTGGCTTAGGATGAAATGCAAAATATTGTTCTACTAATTTTCCTTTTAAATAATTCTCAACCCTTTTTTTCAGACCCAAAGGGAGGGCTCTTTTCTTTTAGCAAGACAAGACTTTTCATGGTCTGTTCCACATAATTGAGTAAAAAACAAACAAAAACCAAAACCAGACTGCAATGGATTTTCCTTGTGTAATTTGTTCAGTAATTTCTATAAACAGGCAAAATTGCTGTTCTAGGTGAGAATGCATGAGTATATTGAATGGTCTCAAATTTTAAACTGTCTTCATATGGCTTTAATCAGACTCATGACAGAGTCAAAGAAAGAAAAAAGAGAATCAAAATTGAAAATATACATTTGATTCCCCTACCCTCTTCATTTTTCCAGAGAAATTCAACTCTAAAAACTTCCGTTTAATCGTGTCAATCCTCTGCATTGCAGCTGACTGGTGGTGATCCAGACACCAGCCATGTCACCTCCAGTGATGTAATTCCTTTCTCACAGTGGAATTTACTCTTAAATATCAGGCAGGTGAAAATTAATTCTGTGGAGGGAAGTGTTATGTTTGGTTATGTTGCATAGATTGTCTGTACTCTTGAATTCTATACTCTATGGTGTCTTAGACTAGAGGAAAGAAGGCTGCTTAGTTAGGTTTTACATAACTTTATAAAAGTATATAAAGTTATAAATGAATTTTGTTTTGAGGGGGTATATGTAGTGTACAAAAGTACATCAAGGCACCCTGCACATAAAGCCAGTAGGGATGTGGCATTAAAACTTTCAGTGTACAAATAAATGTTCCAATTCATCTCATCTGAAAAAAATGGAGCCTTTTTGGCTGTGCTGGGATCAGTCAAGAATCTGAGATATAGATTCTCTCCCTACTTGCATGAAATGCTTTAATTACTTAACTTAGAGAGATGATCACACTGGGAAATACTTAATGTGATGTGCCAAATCCTTAGCAAATATAAATTGACATAACTCCATTGAATTCTCCAGCCAAGGATTAAACCTGATTGAAAACCAGGAAATGGCAATGAAAAAATCAACCAGCTGAAAATACCTACTTTAGTTTAATTCCATTTGTTCCCAAAGTTTTTATATTGTTTTTGTTTTGCTTTTGATATTTTTTCCTTATGCTCTGTGTAAGACTTGTCACTTTTTCTTTCTTCTTTAGGTTTGCTTTTCTATTTTTGCTGATATTCTACATTCCTTTACATTCTCTTTTATATCTGTGTCCAGAAAGATGAGAAGAACTCAACTTGGAATTTTCCATTCCATGAAAGTCTGTTTCCTTTTGTTCCAGTTTTTTTTTCAGTATGAATTCATTTTTTGTTGCAAACTAGCAAGGAAATCTGTTGAGTGAGAATGTTGCTGGAGTATCTTAAATGAGTGCCTTTATCATTTTCACTGCTTTATACTGATTTTTCCGGCCCTTCAAGTGGTGCTACACCGATTGGTTCATGCTCTGGTCCTGTTCTGTGTTGTCAGAGAGGTCTCACCAAGAGTGGAACAGCAAACCATTGCTGAGGGGCACACCCAGTGCTGGGCACTGAGTGCAGAGCAGTGTGAGCTGCAGGTTGTGCCCTGGGTAGGGAGAATGTTGGGAGCCTCAGGAAAGGGGCTGTGACCTGGTGTCATCACAAAGGACACAGGGACCTGTGGCACTGGCCAGCTGACCGGACACTCAAGGATAAGGGGAGCTGATGACTCTGCAGGAAGACCCGAGACTGTCATGGGGAACAGATGTGAGGATATAAAAGCCCAGGGATTCTTTTGTTCAGAGCCTGTCCCTGAAGGCACCAGTTCAGGCAGTTTCTGTGTTACTGCACCATGGTTAAATTGCTTTAAGCATCCAGAGAGCTGGGACTCTGCTGTGGGAAACCCAGGGCTGAGCCACTGAGGGAACCTTGTCTGACACTGTGGGGTGTGCAGGGACTTAAGGAGGGGACTCATCAGTCACTGTAGCTGCTCGGGATGAAGGGGCTTTGGTCCCACTGGTGAAAGTCTTTGGGGGTGGGAGTGAGAGTGCCAGAGCGGCTCCTGGGTGGTCAGACAGAAAACCTTCCTTAACATTTGAAACATGAGCCACTCTTAGACCTAGGAGTCATCTTTTTCCCGCAGAAGAGTGCAAAATCCTAATTTAACAAGATTTTACTCGCAGCAAGATACTTCCAGCCTGCTTTCTGCTTTTCCCCCTCCCCCCCCCACCCCATTTCTTAATGTAATTGTTTCTGGTTTTCTGCCTTCTCACTGTTAGAAATGTCATGTTGTTCAGTTATCAGCATGTTCATTTGGAGAAGTTTATTAAAGGTGACATAGACTTTCTGACATACTAGTGGCAGAAAAGTAAAACAAATTTCATGGCTCGTTTGGTAAAATGCTCTTTTTTTGAATGGGTAGATTTAATGTGACTATTATCTGTTTATGAAAATTTTTGCCCAAAAGAGACAGTTTTGTGTTCAAGTAGTAATTAATGATGGAGTAGGAAAGATGGTTCAACTGAATAACCTTGCGTGAAATGATTTAGAGCAAGTGGAAATGTTTGTGTGTTACTGCAACCACATTGCACTTTTGTTTGTGTTCTGTGTAGTTGAACAAGATTCTGGGGTGTGGTCCATCTTTAGTTTCACTGTCATATCTTAAACACTTGGAAATTACAGACTTTTCCTACTATGTGACTTCTGCTTTGTTCCTGTTTTGCACTGCACATGTGCAGCTGCAGTGAGAGATCCAGGTACACACTGAAATGCATTATTTAAGGGTGCTCTCTGGCAGTGCTTTCTAGGATGTCCATCTTGGTCAAGCAGAAAATCCTGTTGACTGTAGCCAACTTTTCTCTCAAAACAGAAGTTCTCAGTTCAGAAGTTAGTCCAAATCCTTTATTGCTTTACAAAAGTGAAAATTGAGACTAAGAGTCTAAATATATTTTCTTGAGGGCAACTACTCAAAAATAATGTTCCAGGGGGAGTGGGGGAGGCCTAACTACATAGTGGGGTAAAAAAATTAAGAATTGGAGATACCTTTTTTTTTAAAGTACATTCTGGTTTGAGACCAGCCTGTTTTCCAGTATTTTGCCCTAAATGTTGTAGTGAATGAAGTTCACATTTGTAGGTGCAGGAAGGTTTGCTGTTCCTTGGTACAATTCCATGTGACACTTCCATAATGTTTCTCAAGCTGACATTGCTAATCTTTATCAGAAACTACTTTACCAAGTAATGCAAAGCAGTGGTTATTGAATTCCCATTGGCTTTATCCAGAGTTTTTAGAGAAAAGAGGAACCAGAGTAATTACCACAAGAAACATTTTGAATTTCCCATGCTGACATTAGGCTGCCATTCCTGAGAGAAACAAATGAACAAAACCCAGTTAGGATTCCAGCTTTACATTTAATCAAAATCCAAACCTGTAATCCAAATAGTGATGCCTGTAGTACAGAATGCTGCTGCTCTATGCAACCTCTATGAGGTTGCAGCCCCCCTGTTGAAGTACCATCCAGGTATTTACTGTGTGTTCTTAAGAGGGAGTGAGTTTTGGTGGAGATACGGGAAAAAATGTTCTTTAAGGCAGATCCTGCCTCAAGTCGGTGACTGGGGAGGCAGCAGGGAGGGAGAGAAGGAGAATTCTGCTGCTGTTGAGGCAGAGAGAGCAGCCTGTGGGGTTCCCAAGCATTGCAGGGCAGCATGGCTTTAGAGGAGCGGTTCTTGGGGCCAGCACATGGGCACATGCACATCTGAACTCTTCACTGTGCACTCCTTCCTCTCGAGATGGAACACAGGGGACTGTGGGGAGCAAGAATTCATGTCTGTAGCTGCTGCTCTGGAGTGTGCTGTTCCCAACTGCTGCACAAGCAGAGGAGTTGAGGGACAATTTAGAACATGTTTTGGGGAGAAGCGGCAACTAAATAACAAAACACTTTGATATTTTCTTGGCAATATTTTTGTCTTTCAGTGTGACTTTTTCTTTTGATCTTTTATTAGATTTGATGCTGTTCCAGTGTATTGGATCACAGGCCCCTGTTGTCAGGTTTGAGAGAATGGTCCATGATGGTTTGAAAGGTGCCTTTCAGTCCATGAAATGACAGGTTGAAACCTCTTATTTTTGCACTGACAGATATTCAGGATTTGTAAAAGTGCAAATTATAATGGAGAATGGAAAGAACAGGTTGCAAAAGCTTACTGTATTTTAGAATTTTTTTTCTTTTCAATAAATCCTAAAAGATAAATTAAAGTGAATACTTTGCTTCAACATTTTGTATTTTGAATAAAGTTGCTATTTTTGGTATCCAGACTTGGAAAGTGGTAAGTAATCATGGTTTCCTGTAACTAATGACCACAGTTTTAGAGTTTTCTTTCAGGCTGAGGTAAAGGGAGACAGTGATAGAACAGAGAAGTACAGATGAAAAAAAAAAAGCTGCCAATTTCCAATCTCCATTGGTTTGGATGAGGAGTGGTGAGAACATTGTTTTATTTGCAGGCTGTGAATCATACTTTAAAATCCATTCTACAAAAAAAAAAAAAAAAAGGGAGGGGTGGAGGAGATTAAAAATTTAAAAGCTGTTATAAAGAAAGCACTTGGACCCCTGGAATGCCAATATGTGTTCTGGCTAAAGGAGTGGGCTATACAACCGTGTGCTGCAGTGACAGAAGCTGTAAAATCAAATGAATAGATCTGGTTTATGTACACGTGCACATTTGTGCTTGTGTGAAAAAGCTGGCCAGGATGGTTCCTAACCAAGCTGCCTTTTCACTGTTGTTAAATGTGTAGTCCCAGTCTGCTTATTGCTGGTTTTGATCTTTGCATTATGTGCTGGCGATTAAAAGACAAAAGGGCAAAAGAAAACGTATTAGATTATGCTGAGCTGCAGTAACTTCCTGGACCTTCCCATCTTGGGAGATCAGAGGTATTTTGAGGAGCTACTGTGGGACCTGATCTAAGACATATCTAATTATATGTTTTTAAGACACGATGGAGGCTGCGTGTGCAAGATTCATTGCTCTGCCCAAGCACTGATGCATGAATGCAGGCAGTTGTATGGGCATTCTTCTGCATTTATCATGACTGGTTTGGTTGAAAAGTTAGTGTTTCTTTTAGAAATTATTATTTCTAATGTTCATAGTTCCAAGGGAATATATGCTGCACATCACTACTGCTTTATCAGTTCTTTCTTACCTCGAGTCACTCAGCTTTTACTGTAACTGTTTACCATTTTTTTAAAGAAATAGGGCCAGCAAAGCTAATTTCCTTGGAAGTGAAGTCAGCTCGAGTGGAACCAAGCTGAAGGGACTGCTCATCTGTGTTACAGTCAGCTTGTATTACAAATGTAGAAAAAGCTGAATGTCAGGTTTTATTGTGGGGTTCAAATAGTTTTGCTTTGTTTATTCTTGTCTGCAAGACAAAGTACTTTAAATATTGCTTTGCTTTTGGGTGGTAAAAATGGGAGATGATCTGAGAAAAGGGCAGGTGCAAAATATTGGTGACTTGCTGAAGTCACCTAGAAACATAATGGCAGAATCACAAGAGGAAGTACCATGAGACCCAGTCTGTGCTTAATATAATTCATTTTCATTTCTCAGAGTAGCCTCTAACTTATGTAGCAACTAGAGGAGGAAATTCACTCTCTCATTTAATATTAGTTTGCAGTCTGGCACATAGCATACCACATCTAACAGTGGCTGCCATTATTTACTGTTTGATCCTTTTTCAGTATATATGTGACTTTTCAAAATATTTCAGGATAGACGTAGATTTGGACTTGATCCTCATTTCATCAAAATAGGTCTGAAGAATTCCAACCTGCATCTTGCCTTTCTCAAAAGACACTTTCTGGGATTTGGAGACATGGTTGCAGAAGAAACTGCAAGGAGTGCAGAGCATGCTGGTAGAAGTTGTGACAGATATTGCATATCCAGGGCAGCGTTTCTGAAAGAGTCATTCAGCAATTTCAGTAGTCTTTACCATAACAAAAATTACGGTAATTTAGTAGTGTCCATGGTGTCTGATTGACTCTGAATCATTGAATCATTAGATTTTACAGCCCCCGCCCTGTGTGATGGAAGCAGTTATCTGCATTACACAAAGGAGAAGCTAAAAGGTGTAATAAATTAAGCAACTTGTTCAAAGTCACACAGAGAATCATTAACTGAAGAGGGCTTGAACTCAGGTGTCCTGAATCCTAAACCCCATGTCTCATTTACTAAGCCATCCTTCATAGCAGTTCATTGTCTCCTGTCGTAGAGGAGTTTGCCTGGAGGGTTTATGAATGCCAGCCTTTCTGTAGCAAAGCTATTCCAGTAGAAAGATTATTATTTTCTTGGGTGAATCTTCTCTTTCAGTAATTAACTTTTCACTTTGGACATATGAAATATTTGTGAGTTAGAGTGATACATATATGCAGGAGGAGTATGAGAGGAATGCATGAACACATGTAAACAGCAGCCCATAGGAAATGAGTAAGTGCTCCACACCTTGCTGAGAGTCATTTAACATTGCCCTCACTATTGCCATCACTATAATTCATCTCATTGTTCCAATGAGGCAGACTAGCATGGGGTCAGATTAATAATTTAAACAGTCTTAGCCCTCAGCCACCTTTCTCTTCCACAGAACGGTTAGGATTTAGCAGAACACCATTGTTTTAGCTTTTGAAGACTTTAATTGGTGTTTCAAAGAGTATGACCTCATTCCCTCACAGAGCATTTTTCATTCTTTTTCGCTTCTCTTTTAAGTTGAATAGAGGTCAGGTTTGCTTATTTTTCAGGATTTTTTACCCCCAAAATATTTGTAAATAATTTGATATATAAAGGAATTAGAAAAATTCCATGCTGTCATCTCCTCCGTTTCCCATTCAGGTCTAAAGCCAGACAAAATAGCTTAAAGCACTCCCTCAGTTTTATGCAGAGTTGAATTTCTCAGCACTTAAGGAAGCAGTGGTTAGTCACATAATCTTATCTTTGATTCAGCCCTTTGTGGCACTCCTGTTTCACTCCTGCTGGTCATGTTTCTGTAGTTTCGTTGCAATATCTGAATGAGACCTTTGTTGTTTGCCCTGTTCCAGGCATCTCATCAGCAGAAAAAAAAACAAACGTGAGGATAATTTCATACAATATTGTGATCAAAATTAAATACATTGAAATCACTTCATGTGCTGGACAAAATAAGTCTTGAACAAAGATCCGCAGGTTTGAAAACCCAGAACCAAATTCAGTTATAGGAGTTACTGTCTTTTCATTGAATTCAGACATGCCATCACTGAACTTAATTATTGACTGTCTTACACTTTAATGTTGAATTAATTGTGCAAGGTAGAACATGCTTATAGTATGCTGGAATCTAGTATCGTATGAAAGGTCAGTGATGCAGGTTGATGTCTGTTTTCTGATGTTTGCCAAATAAAGCAACAGCTGACATACTCTGACCGCTATGATCCTGCTCCACAACTCTAACCCTAGTCTTCAATTTCTGGAAAAAAAAAATTCAATGACTAAAAGCTGGGATTAAATGTGTAAAGTATTTTACACTAGTCCTCAGCCTGTTGGGAAAACTCAGCACCAACATATGGGTTTTGTGGAAACTTTCCTCGTTTTCCATCCTGCTGTCATAACCTATTCCTAGCTTTAGCTGTCACTATAAACTAGGTACCAAGTAGTGCTCCAGTATTCAAAATGTGATATGCAAATTATATCTTTGTACTTTCCAAATTGAAAGAATAATTCCAGTTTTTGTACCCTGCTGTACTCAGCCTTATAGTAGGTGTGAGTATAAGCGAGATAACAGCCTGATTATCCAAAATTAATCATCAAAAGTAAAAAAAAAAATTAAAAATTCTTTTGACATCTGTTCTCCTCTTTCCTGTGAGAACCTGAGTTCTCTGTGTTTGATAACAATCCACACTCTACAGTACCCAGTTTCAAACCTTAATTGTAAGTTTTGGGGCATAAATTCAAATTGCTATAGCTGACTCAAATTTGTTATTAAAATCTGCTCATGTCTGCTCTCCACCTAATTTTTCCCTTTCCATGACACAAAATAGTTACTTCAGCTTTGTAGTTCTTGCTTTCCAAAATCCTAGTGCTAACTCTAAGATTTAGTGTGACATCAGTAGTTGTTGCTACCTGAAAATTAGTAACAAGGCATTCAGAGTCAAAATACCTGGTTTTAATTTCTCGCTGCTGTCTCTTGGATCATCTAGCAGTAATGCCATGTGAGTAGCCCCAGTGATCCAGAATCCTAACCCCTAGCAGCTGCTGAAATCTGCCTATGCTTCTACTTGGGTTTTTGTGACAAACCTGGAACAATGTGTCAGTTGAATCCTGGTGTTTTCCCTGCCATCCTAAGCACTAAGAGTTTGCTGCTTTGCCAGTTTTCAGCTGACAAAACACATTGATTTGTACCATAATTTGCTGGATTAAGAGATAGTTTGCTGTAGTGTATATGAAACTGAATTTTTCATTTATTTATTTTTTTTTTTAATATTTATGCAAGTTACTGGATTGGTAAGTGGCAGTCAGTATAGTCCAATAAGGACTATTCTTGGCTTTGCTCTAAAAGAAATAATTTACATGATAAAAACCTCATTAGTGCATGTATATTACTTACATGGTTAGCAGTGAACCCCTGGGAAGCAGTCTTGGATTCCTTTCCAATACTTGGATATTAACGATGAGGGAACCTGGAGTTATTGTTAGCTCTGTTCTTCCTTTGCTTACCAGCTCAGTTCTTGCATGCTCTCTCTCCCTTATCCATTGATATCTCATTGTCTCAGGACTTTTTTCTCCCCCCTCACCAATTCAGCATTTTTTCCTTGGCTTTCATCAGATACCACTATAAACTCTATTTCACTCACTGCTTTCTGTCTTAACTCCTATGTTTTCTCTGTATAAACCACCTCACCAACTTCATTTCTGTCCTTCCAAAGAGCTGGATATAGGAAGACAGGAAGAAAGTTATACTGTGACCTCTTCCAAGAGATGCTGCTTACAGAGATTTGAACTTGTGAAGTAGGGAAGCTCTTCTTAGGGCTTAGGGAGAGAGCTACTGGGTGCAGGGACACAGGAATGAGTAGAAGAGAGCTCTCTGCCTGGGGCAGAGAGGCTGGAGAGGTCTAAGTTTAGGATAGAGGTGAGGTGAAGTCCTTAGTGTCTATCCTGGGCACCAAGTAGGCTCATGGTGCTTTTGATTATGGATAAGAAAAGGGATTCTGCCTTCACTATCAGCCATGGTTTACTTGTGTGAAACCCTTTGAACTCCCTTTTGAACAGTATAGGAGTCCTCCCTGTGTTGGGAGTGGTCCATGAATGACATCTATGGCAGGATGGCTTTTGGATTCTGCTGATGTAATGTTTAAAATTTTGTGGTGGTTTTTAAGAGAGCAGACAGTGTCAGATTTTAACATTTGTCTATTTAGTGAGGTTGGTTGAGGTCAGTAGTGGCTAAGAATATCTATCATCAAAGAAAACCTCTTTGAGAGTGAGGTCACGCACTATTCAGAAGGCACCATTTTACACAGATTCAGTGTGACAATCCAATGCAGAAGCCACAGTACTTTAAAAATGACAGGTTGAGCCAATGCTCTGTCTATTCCTGGGCATCAAAAGCTACTGCAACTTTGCTGTTGAGTTATTGAGTGTCCAAGAGAGACTATTATGCCTTGCCTGAATCCCTCCCTCCGAGTTTCCTACATGTAGGAGCTGTTGATCCCAGTTTGTAAATGACCACATTGTGCTGTGGCACAGTTAAATAACTGCCATGCTTCATCCCAATGATGGAAGTACTTTGATGTCTAGGGAATTGTGTGCATAGTGGCTGATAAACTAGTATGTTAATCCTGTTAATGCTCGTGTGAATCCACTAATTTTGACAGTGTTGCTCTGTGACATGGTAAGCAGGATTGTATGGGTGATGCAGGCCTGTGGCTTGGAGTGAACTTTGTCCTGTCTTCAGAAGGTTGTTATCTATGATTAGGCAAGGAACTGTTTTCCTAGGAATTGTAGTATAACTGTGGTTCACCTTAAGCTGCACATATTGTGTCCCATCACGTTTTCTGCAAAAATAGCTGGAGTTGAAAGGCCAAGCACAGAGTCTTTACTGGAGTCAAGAACAGTATCAGTTCTGCTAGCAACTCAAGAGGGGAGCTTACAGCATCCTCCGTAATAGCAACAACAGTAATTCTTTACATTTATATTAGCACTTTTATCTGCAATTTTTGGAGAGTATTTTACAAATGGAAGAGTAGAAAGAGTAAACCCTGAAGGTAAGAGTGACTAAACTGGAGAGACCTCGGGGGAAAAGGTATTCAAAAAATTCCCTTCTGTCACTGTGTTTTCCCCCACCCCATAAAAGACACTGTTAGTCTTCTCCAGTCTAATTGTGCAGTCTCTCCACACCTAGGTTTGTCACAGCTGGTCTAAGCTGGTGTAATTTCTTTGAAGTTGGAGTTTTTGCCTCTACCACTTATCTCTTGCCTATGTTTTTTCAGTTAACTTTCCTCAAGGTAATTTCCATTTCATTGGTGTGTTTATTTTGGCATCGTTTTTGTGCTCCCTCTCTGCTAGTGCTGTTTGAACAGCTTGGAAAGATGGATTTTGTTTAGTTTTCGGAATCCCTTCAGTGTTTGTTTTAGAGAAAGGGAACCCATGGGCACGCTGCTTTTGAATTTGTCTTTGCAACCATCTCACCAGAAACATGCGTCCTGTCTCCTTTCTTTTCCCCCTGCAGGCTCCTGCAGAAAGGATCCCATTTCTGTTTCCCCCTCTTGTGTCTGTGTGTTGCATTCCTAGTGCAGATGCAGATGGCTAGTTAGTACTGCTGGGCTTTGCAAAAGCTTCTTGGGATTTCACATGGCTTTGAATGCTAATGAAAGCTTTGTTGTTTCGTTTCTCAGTCTTGCAAGTAAAGAGGTGCACTCAGAGAAGGAAGCTACTAATTCTGTCTTCTGCCCCCCTCCCCACGGGTATCTGTTTCTCCCTCCTGGTTAAGGACTGTTGCCATAACACTAACCATTTGTCGTGCTTGGGGATGTATTCAGACATGTGTGTCTTTAGGTGGTAGAGATAGAAACATAAAACCAGGAAAGAGTATTTTCTCTCTGTAATGGAAATAGAACTCTGTCACAGAAGTGTTCTCTTTTTATACCAGGCCTCACTAACTGTTGCCATTTTAAATAATTGCTTTAGCATACTCCAAAATTCAGAATATTATAGTAACATTCTTGGCTATTCTTACTACTTAATCTTTTCATCAAGCTAGATAACCAGTAATGAAGAATGAAATAGGAACCTGTCCCTTCTGTGTCTCCATGTAATCTTTGATCTGGAAAGAGGTTGGACACCAAAACCTTAATTTTTTTAATTTCCAGTTCTCAAAAAGATGGAGTTTGGGGAATTTAATTTGCCTCCTGTTGTCTCTCTGCCACCTTATCTTCACACATCTTGTAGTAAGTTGTTAGACTGCCTGGATTTCCATACTGGCATGTTGCCAATCATATGAATAGTCTTTGTATCTTTGAAGCCAAGAGGGTTCAGAGAAAAAAAGGTAAATATTCCAAGACTGTTTGATGTATGGACAAGCTATGAAGCACTGTGGCAGTAGAAACATGTACTGAGATACTTCCAATACCTCATTAAAGCCGTTCCAGTGAGACAAGGGGTCTTCTAATATCCTGCTGACATTAGAAATGTGCTTCAGCACTTCACACAGAGTTCCTAAATATAGTCAGAACAATGACTTTAATAGTAATGCTTTTATGCAGCAACTGTAAGAGGTAGCTCTCAAAGCATTCAGCATGGAAAGCAAGTAGTACTAATTCCATCTGCAGACAGGAGAATCGAGGAGGGGGAGGTGAATTGCAAAAATGATGCAGCAGGCCACTGACACAAGCATGAATAAAGCTTAGGTCTCAAGTCTGGTGTTCTCTGCTTAGTGACAGTGGCACATTGCCGTGTGAAACCAGAAGGTTATAAAGTGTATTTTACTGTAGCTTGGATATATATGTTTTTAACCAGTATCACAAACAGCTCAGCTAATTTCCTGTCCCTTTCTGATGCATTCAGTTTGGTATTGAGATGAGTATCTCTCAGCATTTCTCTTGAAGCTGTTGTGTACCTAGACTATGTCCCAGATTCAGATGCAGGCACAAGACTCCACAGAGATCAACAGACAGTGTCCTTCAGCCTAAAAAGGTGCTGAGTTTAGTCCATCCCCTGTTGCTCACTCTGCCAGCAAAAAGTATCTGTGCAACGTGTCAAGAATGGCAGTTTTCCAGTTTCTCAGCAGGTCTGGACATTGGCTATTAAACTGAGTGTATAAAATAGTAGGAAGAACACAACCCTTAAAGGGCAGAGTGCAGACACATTATAAAGTGATCTATTTATGTCAGAGATCTATACCTGTAACTATACAGTGCTTCTCAAAGCTCCCAGTCATAGTTGCTCTCCTATTACATGCATGTGACAGAGATGAATTCTGCAGTAGTAATTTCCTCTTATAACTTAATAAAAATTCTATCCCATACATCTCTCCTTTTGTACTTTTTGGAGCATTGTAGTTGAATTTTGTTGTCTGAGAGATAATTCCAAGTGAAAAATATTTACTGTAGGTCTCTGCAAGGTCAGGCAAGTAGTACTGTGGGCAACTACTGTGCAAGGTTCTCTGTGTGCTCTTCTTTCAAATGAGTACTGCCTCCTGGACCTGCAAAACACCTCCTAGTTCTCCCATCTGTGCCTTTCTGCTCTGTAGCAATAACAACTGCTCACACTGAAGTACAGAATGCTTCTATGGGAAAGAAATATGTATTTGTATCTACATTTTCAAGGGGGAATTGGAGCAGGTGACCTTTAAATATCCGCTTCCAACCCAAACCATCTATGACATGTTCCAGGCTGTAAGGTCAGCACCTTCCAGATGCAATTAAATTGGGTTCTTTGGCAAATTTGAAACCAATGATCTATGACAAAAAATGGGTAAAATATCTTTTGTCACCAAGTTGTAATGATGTAGACAGTGAACAGTGTGTTTGCAGTGGCAATACATCCATGCCAACCTCAGCATACACACTGGGGCCAATGGGGTAATGAGCATGTGGCTGTGGGGACTGTGCTACAGTCGTACCTTCAGTAGTCTATGTAAATGTAGCAACACTAGATTTACACAAGACAGTGAGGTGCTGCAGCTCACAAAAGTTGGAAGTTCTGGCTTGAATCCATCTGCTTGTTCTTCATCATCCTTTTCTTTAACTTCTGTAATGACCTGTTCTGTTTTCTCCTTTAAGCAGTGTGACCGAATAGATGTTGATACCTCTGAAGACGGTCACATGTAATAGGTTGCTCATGGCAAAGGAGTACAGAAGGTATCAGTTCCTTCAGATGATTACGTGAGACTGTCTAATCAAGGGCAGCAGAGCAGAGTTAGCCTGTACTTCTTTTCTTACTGGTAGGCCCTTTCACACAGTGGTATTTTTATATTGATGTTGTTTGCAACAAAAGAAGTCTGATAGTGTTGGAGTAAATCTCACTGCTTGACCATTCCTCAGAGATTATTTCTTGGTTCTTATGTTTGATAGGGAGAACAAAAGTAAGCAATCGTCAAACTACAAACTCAATCTGATGCCAGCACTTTAAATTATATTACATACAGTCTTGTTGGCATCATTGATCCTCTCTCCAAGCTTTTGTGCAGAAGGTGCTGCTGGCTCAGCTGCAATTGGCAGTTTTAGGAAAAGAAACCAGTTAGGTTGGTGGTGCTCAGGTGCTTACCTGGGGAGAAGTATGAAGCCCTGAAAGAACCAAAGCAAGAGGCTTCACTTCAAAAGAATGTTGCAGACTGTTGTTATGTGTAGTGACTGCAGGGATCCTGGTGGTGAACAGGAGAGAAACCGAGCAACAAGATTTTAATGCAAGTGGACTACTTAGTCATACGGAATCCTCTGGAGAAGTTATGTGCTGAAAACAGTAAAATAACCACCCAGTTTCTGGGAAAAGTGCAATCAGGTGTCATTCCTAGATTTTGTAACAGTCTTTGTAAGTGCCTGTCTGGTTTGGACATCTAAGGATGGTGCATTTCATATCAAAGAAACACCTGTGGAGTGAGATCAGTGTAGTCTCTCATGTATTATCTTTCTATTTGGTCTAAATTAATGGTTGTCATTAAAATGTAGTTTAAAAGCAAATTTTCCAAAATTAATACATGAAGCATCACAGATTTGCTGCCTCTTCCTCTGGAGAATTTCAGGTTCTACATTTTTTCCCTCATTTCCCTTTCAAATTACTCCTTAAAATTATATACTTTTATTTTTAAAAAAGAACAATGAACACTTGAAACAAAACCTAAACCTCTTTTACACTTGCTTTGAGAAAATAACTGAAGTGACCTGTTTCTGTATGTCACTGAGCACTTGCAGAAGTGTGAGGTGTGAGGCTTTGCACATGGAAGGCAGCCTGAGGATCAAGAGGATGAAGGTTCAGTTACACCAAAGGTGTCACCACAACAAGAAAGGTCAACACTTCATATTACAACCACTTTGAAGAGGAAGAAAATATGGTTTATAGTCATAGGCAGTTTCCCTCTAAGGGGAACAGAGGGCCCAACATGCCAACAGCCCAGCTGAGGTGCCTTCACACCACTGCATTCTGCTGGGGCAATGAACAGGAGGGGTTGGAAGCCACTGTGCTGCTAGGAAGTTATGACCTTGTTGTCATTACTAAACCTGGTGGATGAATCCCATGACAGGAATGTGTGTCTCGGTGGCTACAGGCTATTGAGAAGTGACAGGGGAGGAAGCAGAGGCAGCAGGGTTGCCCTCTACATCAGGAGATGGATTGAGTGTGATGAGCTGTCTCTGAGGAACAGCCATGAGCAGACTGAAAGCCTGTGGGTAAGAACTGGAATTGGAGGCAACAGAAGGGGATCCTGTGGCTGGTGTTTACAGCTGGCTGCCCGATCAAGGGGAGCAGCCTGTTGGTGGAGCCTTCTTGCTCCAGGCACAGGAGGCACTGTGCTTGCAGGCTCCTGTCCCGCTGGGGTACTTCAGACATCTAGTGGAAAAGTAGAACAATGAGGTGCAGGCAATCCAGGAGACTCCTGGATTGTGTGGAGGAAAACTCACTGAGCTAGGTAATAGACATCCCTACTGGAGGGGATGAAATGCTGGATCTGGTGGTCACCATCGTTAAGTGAGCTAATTGTGGAGGTCAGGACTGGAGGCAACCTGGGCTGCAGTGGTCAGGTATTGATGGAGTTTGCAATCCTGAGGGATATGGGTCAGGTAAGGAGCAAAGTTAGGACCCTGAACTGTAGGAAAGAAAAATTCCATTTCTTCAAGGAGTTAGTCAATAGGATTCCCTGGGAGACTGCCCTCAGGGACATGGGAGCAGAGCTGGGAAATCCTTGCAGAAGTCTTCCAAAGAGCACAAGAGCTATCGAACCCAAAATCAGGTGAGGAAGGCAAGACACCAGCATGACTGAGTAAGGAAGTGCTGGTCAAACTGAAGGGAAAGAAGCGAATGCACTGGCAGGGGAAACAAGGACAGTTAACCTTGGAAGAGCATGGAAAATGAAGTTCAGTTGTGCAGGGGGGATGAGGAAGGTCAGGGTAAAGCTGGAACTGAGACTGGCAAGGGGCACAAAGAATAACAAGGATTTCTTTAGGTATGTTAACAAGAAAAGGAAGGTCAAAGATGATGTACCCCATTGATAAACAATGCTTTGAAAACTTGTAACAGCAGATGAGGAGAAGGCTGCAATACTCAATAAATTTTTTTGTGTAAGTCTTCAATGGCAATCTGTCCTCATACCTCTCAAGTGAATGGACAGCAGGATGGGGACTGGGGAAGTTAAAGTCCTTGCCACTGTGAGTAACACTCTGCTCCATTCTTGTGAGATCCCACCTGGAGTGCTGCATCCAGCTCTGGAGTCCCCAGCACAGGAAGGACATCAGACTGCTGGAGCTAGTCTAGAGAAGGACCATGGAGATGATTAGAGGGAAGAATACCTCCTCTATGGGGAAAGTCTGAGGGAATTGGGTTTGTTGAGCCTGAAAGAGAGAAGGCTTTGGCATGAGCTTCCAATACCTTAAGGAAACCTTCCAGAAGGATGGAGGGGGACTTTTCACAAGAGCATATGGTGACAGGACAAGGGGGAATGGCTTCAAACTGAAAGACTTAGATTATATATTAAGAAAAAAAAATGTGTACTGTGAGAGGGGTGAGACACTGGAATAAGTTACCCAGGGAAGCTGTGGATGCCTCGTCCCTGAAGTGTTCAAGGCCAGGTTGGATGGGGCTCTGAGCAGCCTGGTCTAGTGAAAGGCAAAGTGGGTTAAAATTAGATGATCTTTAAAGTCCCTTCCAGTCCAAACCATTGCATGATTCTGTGAACTGCTGTATATTATGTTATTGTGGGGGAGAAAGGAGTTTATAAAATTCCCTTCAGGAAGGGAGAAAAGGTCAGCACTAGAAAGCTCTTCTGGTGAATTAATGAGACGATGGTGCAGGGTGGGAGAGAGGCAAATGGCTTGGAATGAGAAATGCAAATCAGATTTAGAAATAAAATTATAAAAGAAGGGATAAAAACAAGGCAAAGGCCATTGGGGGATTCTGTGCTGCATTTTGTGTATGTGTTAGAGTATTAAACATCTTCAGACCACACTAATGATGTTGATAACAAGCCCGATCTTTTGATGTTTCTGAAAACATCAAAGTAAAGATCCTGGAAGGCTCCAGTTCATCAAAATCCCAGACAAAAAGAACATTTTTTTTTTGCTTTGGTTTAATAGGTATGGATATTTTATTATGCTTAATTTTGTTTCCAGAGGGTTGGGAAAAAGGAAGGAGGAGATGGAAGAAAAATAAGTAAGAATTTTGAAGTAGGCATGAATGGAACTGAAATGAGATTCAGAATAACACTTCAGAGAACAGTTAAAATCCTTAAACTAGTTTTTGCCTGTTCTGATTTGTGTGGAGAGAGGACAGAAGCTGTCTTGTGTGTCTCTTTGTTTTAGTGAGGAGAGCTTTGTCAATTAGGTAGGTCCATGTGGCCTATAAAAAGGGAGTTATTTTTGCAGTTACTTTGTGGCATCTGTCACCCTTTTCCTTTACTAGGAACAAGGAAGACCCTTTTGCTTCAGTGCTCAAACAGTTTAAAGCTCTGGTTCCTATGGCCCTCCTGAAGGACTGGTTCCAAAGTAGATGCAGATGTGCAGCACTGACATTGTAACCTGCTCCTGTGTCAGGGATGCAAAGAAGTTAGGTAGAGTACGAAAAGTATGTAAATGTTCTGGAATTAGGTAGTTGGGATATCTCTTCAAATTTCACTGAATTTTGTAAGCCAGTACTTCTAATAGTATGAAACACAGAAAAGACATCCCTGGTACTTGTATTTTACATAGATTTAGAACACCAGGAAATTATATTAAATTCAGAAGGCCTCTGCTTGAAGTAGAATTGTGTAAACCACACCTAAGAAAGAGCTTTTTGGAGAATTTCAAGGAGAACAGACTCACTCTTGGGTGGATGAGGCACAGTAGCAGATAAATGCTTTTAATTCTTCTGTCAGAACATTCAGCCCAGGTATTGTCTTTTTTGACACTGATGGTTCTTGTGTGACATCTCTGAGTTTTGAGTCAGATGTACATGTATTTGATCACAAGTACTCACTGGGCTGTAGTTTGCTGGAAATAGAAGAGAATTTTAAAAAATGTATGTAACTAGAGTTGTCTGTGAGGCAAAAAGTACTGAATAACCTCTTCAGATGTCATTGCTACTCTGCTCCCCACAAATGGCTTTTGGAGTTGTAGTGAAATTTTGGAGTTGTGAAGATCAGGCATTGTTTCAGGGAAACTAGAGTTGAAATACATTTAGATTAATTCATCTAGTCAAAGTGCTGCTCATGGAAGGCTGTGTGCTGCAGTGTATTTTTGGCGTTTCAGGGTGAAACGCCAGCAGTCTGTCCAACTATGTGCTGGCTTAGAGGACTTCCTGTCAGGTTCAGTCTTTTCATGATGGCCTGCATTGTCATGAGAACCCACAACCTCTGTTAAGGATAATATGGTGGAGGAAAAAATGATAATCACTGCTGGCACTACAGTGGGACTGACAGTTCTGTCAAATGCTTCTAGATGCTTGTTTCCTTATATTTTGTAGCTCAGAGGCACTTTTTACTTTTAGTGGTATAACACCATAGGGGTTATTCTTTCATTGTTTAATTTCACCGATTTAGATGGATTTGTGATGGACTGCCCTGCTCTAACTGCCCTTTCTGAAAAGTGTTTTCTTCTAGTGCTTTGGAGTCCTTACCTTGTGAATTGTACATACAGGGTGCGAGTCACCAAGAGGAGATCAAGGACAATGTGTTGCACTTTCAAGGGTCAGGAGGGCAGTGGATTTAGGGGCACACTCTTGAACAGTGCAATATGCATCTATATAACCTCTCTGTGCAGGGGATGGGACCCAGTTTTGTCTTCCTCTTTGACCAGAACAGGATGGAACTGTGGTTCTAATTCATACTCTGTCTTGAGTGACAGTCTGTGTCTGTGAAGGTCACAGCAGTAAAAAACCCCAGGATCTAGCTGTTAATCTTTAGGACAGGAACTGACACCAGATGGAAGTTTAGGATTGCTGGACAGGATATGAAGATATACAGCAGAAATTTTACCATTGACTCTCCTTTCTGTCCTCCTTATTGCAGATGTTCTCCCCATTTACATGTATGGTTGGTGGTAGTAAGCACTCATATATGGAGATGTAAATAATTACATCGTGAAGTTCTCATCTCTATTTCTTTTTTTAAGCATGGATAACAGAGACCGGTCTTCTCTATCATAACTGGTTTTTTCCTCACACTAAATCTGGTACATTGTTTCAGGTTTACTCTTGACTTCACTATGTTGCCACAATTTATCCATTCTATTCTGATGCTGTTAAAATATTATGTATATTACAATCAAATTTCTTCAGTCCTGTCCTCTACCTTCTTTCCTTCTCCTCCTGCCATCTTTCCAAAATGTAGGCAGGTTTAACCAAGCTGGCTTTAGTCCATCTGGTGTGACTGCTGGGAGCAATGAAGTCACACTGGCTATACTACTATGCTGTAGTTATGTTCTCCTATCTCATGGCATTGTGATCTGTGATATCTGAGATCAGTCATCATCCCCAGTGTTCTCCATCAGGCACTGCTGCAAACTCCAAACTCTGAAAAACCTCCTGTTGTGGCTCTCCAGCTTGAGGCTGATAATTTCCTGTTGGGTCTTTAATTTTCTTTACTGTAAAAGAAATTGTGGAACTTCATTTTCCCATAAATGTGTACATACATACCTAGGTGAGAACAGTGATAATAAAAAGTTCTCATGCTAGGACTAGAATAATTGTTGGCTGATGACTGTCCAGTAATCTGCATTTGTTTTCCTTCTTGTGAAATGCAAGAAAAATACATTCACAAGCTTGTTGCCTGGAGTTGTACGGGTGAGCTGGCTGCTTCATTGCTGGAGGCTCTTTTCTGATGTGCACTGATTATTTTTTTTTTTTGGTATTTTTTTGAAATGCCATCCCATCAGCAGTGTTAAAGGAGACTGAACAACCACTCAGTGCAAAAGATCCATGGTCATGGTTGGGTACATAGGCGATTGTGAGCATGACATTCAAAGATGAGTTTCAGAAAGAAGAAAAAGAGGGGGTTTAAAAACAAATAAATAAGAGATGCTATGCAGCACTCCTAGACACAACCAGACAAGACACTTAAAATCACTGAGCTGTTAACAGCAGGTTTGCTTCACTTCATCAAGTGCATCAATGCAAGGGGTTCTGAGAGATGAAAGATCAAAACTGATCATCCTCTTGGATTTTCTTTCTCTTTCTGAGTGTTTTGTTACTCTGCTTTTGTGGGGTAGAGGCAGGAGAAGGAGAGGTGTATCTGTTGAAGGAGGTTTTTGAGGTGATTGACAAACTCTTCAAGTGAGAATTGCTTGGTCAAGTTAACAGATTAACTAGTTAAGAAGTCAGTAGGCAGTGGTTTGCAGTCCAGAAATCTTAGCATAACAGAAGTTCTTCTAGTAGGTATAACCAAATGACTCAAGCAACTGTTCCATGCCCTTAGGAATACTGTGGGGTTTTTCCCCCAGAAATTTTACAGCATTTGATAAGGGCTTGTAGTGTGTTTTAACACAGCAAGACCAAAACTCAAGGTTCTACTACAGCCATGGTAAATCATATATAGTGCAGTGAATGGTTTTAAAATGAAGAAGTAATAAAGGTGCCATCGAAACAGGAGAGACAGTCAGAAAGGGACCTCTCTGGACACCTTCTTGCAGTAATTTCTCTTGAGTGATTATACCAGATAATTTTTCCCTTGTATTTTTATCTGAGACGTTCATGGCACCTGCCTATTTTTGCAAAATTCAGCATTACAGTTCTTGTGATTTCTGTGCACTTACTGGGTTGGGTACTGATGGAACTGTTTCCTTGGCAAATTCATATTACAGGAGAGAAACCAGTATTTATCTGCCGGCTCTAGCTGTTATTCACATTCTATCACATAAAAAGAGGGATGCATTTAATGTAGTTGAAAGATCACAGGCTTGAATAAAAGGCATTTTGTTTCTCACATCATCTCTGTGTACAGCTTTTTCAAACAAAATATGTAAGTTTGTTGATTGAGTTTTACAGATTTTTGAAGAAAGAAAGTTCAAGGCAAAGAGAATGTCCCTAAAGTAGATAACTTTTCTCATAATCTGCCTAACAGCAATTTTAGCTTGAAAGTTTTGCCTTTCTTAAGGTAGTGAGGAAATCCTTACATAGAGAACTTCTTTAAAATGCCCAGTGTTTCTCAGTGGAGAACATAATTAGGTAAATCCAGCTAGCTAAACTCTGAGAAGTATATTTTTTCAGCTCCAAGCTTAACTCCAAGTATCTGCTTACGTTGTTAAATTCATAGCTCTCATTTCTTCCTCACTGCTTACTGATCACAGAAGTCTTTTCCTCACTGGTCTTTCCAAAGACCCCTGTCACCCCAATTTTGGTCTGTTTGTGCTAAGATAGTCTTCATTGCTTAGAACTCTAATCATGCCACAGTCTCTTTGATTCTTCCAGTTATTCTGCAGTTTTACCATATCAAATTCAAGCTCCTGGTTCTCACCCTCAAGCACATTAATTTTCCTTTTGTCTTCTGTCTCACTCCTTCTCCCCCCTTCTCTCCAGCTATCTCTATGTTTATCTGTGTCTTCCCTGCCTGTGGCACGATGTCCTTTATGCTCCTGACATCATCTCCCCTCCTTTAAGACATCTTTAGGACTGACTCCTCTTTAGTGTCTGGAAGCAATCAGCTTGCTAATGATGGCTAGGTTTAGCAGCAGACTAGGGATTGCTAATGGTATTTATTTATTCATGCTCCTTGTGGAAGATAAAGCATCCAGTTGATTGTGATTAGCTGATCTAGATAACCTTATCCTTATTTTCATCTTTCCTCCCACTCTCTATCCAAGTTGTTGTTTTGTGATTCAGTTCTGAAGTTTTAAAGTCAGTGGTTTGTCCTTTTCAGCTTCCATTTTGAGTGCTTCATCCCAGTTAGGAAACTTTAATGACATAAATGATGGATACTTCTACTGTACGGTTCTAGCCTGGAATTTTCAAGAATGCTCAGGAATGTAGATGTGCATGAGATCTTTTGCAATCTCAAATAAACTGTAGCCAAATAGTTACATATAATGGGACTTTTCTTCAGAATTCTGCCACTTGCTCAAGAGGATACTTGTGGGGTGTGAAAACAGTGCCATTTGGGGTGCTTGGTGGAGAAGAAAGTCCTTGCAGTAGAGATGAGACTGTAGGACAGCACTAGTGCATGTTGTGCTCTAAGAAATAACATGGTTCAACAGTTTCAATGGACAATGGAAAACAGAGGGTTGAATCTCTGATGTATGTGCTCTAGTCATTGTTCATCAGCTACTCTGGATTTGGTTGGTTACAGTTTTGCTATTCCATTTGAATCAGAATGAAATCAGTGTCAGTTCTAAATGTCTTCAGTGCATGTGAAAGAGGACCTGAAAGTGCAAATTGAGATCAAGGTTATTGTGTTTGGTCACTGCTCAGAACTTCCTACCCATACAGTTTTACTGCTTTCCTTGCTTTACTGCTGACCTTGCACAGGTCATCTGCTAGAGGTTTCATGAGGGACCTTGAGAGATACCTGCTGCATCCCTTATTCACATCACCTCTGGCACACTTCACCTAGTTTGTTCTGAAAGACCTCCCAAATGTGGAGATTCCATGCCCTTTCCAGTATTTTAACTGATCTCATAGTTAGAAAAGGTTTCCTGCACTGAAACTTTCCTGCTGCGATTTAAAACCTTTCCATCTTTTTTTGTGATTCTTTTACAGTCCTTGAATTCACTCTGTTTAACCCACAAACTTGAAATATGGTATGAGATGGTGCTGAGTCCTTGCAGTGTAGAATATGTAGGCAAGACTGTTACTCAGAGAGGATGGGTACAGGTGATGCTGGCATGCTGTCTGCTGGGATCTAGTGAGCTCTGACTGCTGGACTGGACATAGCAGAGTCCTGGGTTGCCACGTCTGTTTCTAGAATGTAATCTAAGCTTTCCTGACAGAGGGAAAATCATCCCATGCTGTAAAATATTTCTGTAATACAGCTGAAGTAATTGTTTGCTATTTTGGTCCCTCTAAAGGTACACATACCGTGAAACCAATGTGAGCTCGTTTTCTACACTGACCTTGTGCAAATCCCATTGGAATTCAGCAAATGACTCCCAGCTGTGACTCATACATGCTGTACGAGCAAAACAGGCATCATAAAAGAGCACAAGCCCAGCTGAAATATTTTCTGGAGGGTGAAGTACATAAGCATTTTATTCTTCCATCTGTGTCTGTTTTAGACATAACTGCACTGGTACTCAGGCTCAGGGTGCTCTGCAGTCTCATTGGGAAAAGCATGTGAAGTAAAGGATGCTCTGAATTACTCATCTGCTGATGCACTGTTTTGTTCATAAGTATATAGGTAACTGGCAGAAGCAAAAGTCCTTTTTCCCAGTAAGCACTTGCTTATGAACCATCTCTTTATCCTTCAGGTGTCTTTAGTGTTTGGAGTAGTACAAATGGCAGAGAAGAATACAGTTACTGAGTTTAGCAACTCAAGCAAGAGGAGAAAATACAGTGAGAACCAGTCAAAAATTTAGCCTTAGGGCATGAAAAACAACTTCTTGAAACATTTATATGCGGGGTTTTTTTTAATATAAAAACACTGACTTCGACTGTATTTTATCTTAGTCAAGACATCAAAAAATGCCATATGCTGAATTTTCCTGCAGGAGTCTAATGAACTAGTTCTTTCCTTAAGAGTGTAGTTTCAGGAGTGATAGAGAATGAGCTCTTAATTTTTTATGAGTGCTGGAAGAATTAAGCTGTAGGTACAGAAATTGTTTGAGCACATTTCTTAATACTTTGTTTTGTTTATAAAGCACTCAATGTCCAGAATAGGACAGAATGAATTTCTAGTTGTATTTGCACAATGATCATGCACAACTGACATGTCACAGAAATACCTCTAAAGCTGAATTTTCAAGATAAAATCTCGAAGTGGAGACCCAAAGATCCTGTTACAGGCAAGCTGCTTTTTATTGTTTTTATTGCTTTTTATGAGTTTAAATGTCCATGAATTTATGCAGTACATGAAGATGGGCACTCTAGCATATAATGCAACAAAGAGAAGGGTATTATTAGGCCTTGGTGAAGACATCATGCTGGAGAAGATTTGCTTAGAAAATTTTTTGTATGAAACAGGGCCCTCAGATTGCCAAGAATCAACAAAATCTTTCAACAACAGTAGAAACAATGAGAAAATCACAGAGGAACACCAAAGAAGAGGAAGACATGTCCTGGAACAAATTCCCTATGCCATTTAAATATTTAACGTTGTATTTGAATGGGACATCTCATTCTGCAATACTGACCGTTCTGCAATGTCATTTGCACATGTAGTCCTAATAGGGCACTTGAGTTTTTATGTACTGGAGTTAGTCTTGCAGAATCAGGTCCTTGGTAGTGGGAGAAAGATGGAGTGCAGGGAGGAGAGCTGGTAGAGCAGGGCAGGTGTTGACAATTAATTCACAAATTGGAAGGGGAGACTCATAAGGTCACTGTGTCCCCCACTGTGTTGTTCATATGCTTATAGAAAATCTTCCCCATTTCCCCCTGCTGATGCAAGGTGAAGGGAGGTGTAGAGCTGACAGGATGAATGATGAAGGCTTCCCCCAACCCATTGCCTCACAGTGATGGAGTGACATATTTAACCTCCCCTGATGCTACTGCTGCAGGTGAAATGAATTATGCGACCCTCTGAATCCCTTATCAGTGCTAGGCCGTCTCAAGGGCTGGATGCAGCTGCTTAATTTTGGAGCTCTTTCTCTGCTTTAATGCTGCGTACAAATCATGCACATTTCTCTGCTTGAAGACCCCAGGCTGCTTTGAATATGGAACTGGTCCCCCTGGGGGATGTGAAGGGGGAGGGGAGAGCAGCAATAGAAGATCCAAAACCTGCACAGAATTGCTAATCAGGCTCTGCCCTGTGTCTTCCCGGGCTGCAGATGGCTCCTTGCTGTGTTACAAGCTTCACAAAGCCAAACACCTTCCTTGTCAGACTTGAAGAAAGTGCTTTAAGTGTCTGCTGCAAACGGTAGGTGGAGAATGGATAGTTCCATCTTTAAAGATTGCTGGAGGAGCCTAATTAAGCTGGTGCTTTTCTTGTTTAGGAGGTGGTCACAAGTATCCTTGTAGGAAATGAAATATGTTAGTCTGAAACAGTTTTCAGCTCTCTGGAGCAATGGATTTTTCTTGTCAAATGGCCATTGCCATTATTACTCTGGAGGGTCAGAACTGCAAATCTCTCTTGGCTTCATTTCCCTTTCTATAGAGGCACTATTTGGTCATGTCTCTTATTTCCTTCCACAAAGAACTGTGAGCTCTCCTCTTTCTTGCATGTCTGGCTTAGAAAGATTCTTCTTTTAGAAAAAGCACCAAAACCCTAACAACAACACAAAATGAACTTCACCACACTGAAGAAATAAGGACTGTAGCACTGCAGGACATTTTATGCCCCAAAGCACTGAGAAGAAATACCCCAAAATACAAGTCTCATGATACTGGATGATTGAAGAACCTATGTGTGAGAATGTAAGTGAAGGTGCTAATAGCACTCCCAGCATTTAGTTGTTAATATAGCCTATAAATTGCAGTGGTCCATTTATACTCACAGTACTTTTGCTTTTTTCCCTGTTGAGATGAAGCACTTGAGACGGTAAGGGAGTTTTCCTGTACAGTGCTATGGACTGTGGACTTGATTTCCTCTACTACACATCTGTGGGATGGAACTTAAGGGAAATTCTGGAATAAAAACACAGAAGTGTGATGGAGAACAGAGAAGTGCTCACAAATACTCTTGTGCACAAACAACGATTTGTTAGTTTGTGTAGCACCTTTTGTCAGTATATTCTGTTACTGCTTAGGACCTTGAGATTTGCAATCTGTGAGCTGCTGCAGAAAGTGAATTGGTCACTGTGCTGTCATTTCAGGTTTTGTGAGCTGAGTGTTGCTTCCTGTAGGTTGGGGTTTTTCTTGGTTAGTTATGAGAGTTGTGTAAGATACTGTAGTGATTGCTCAGTCATTTTCACTGTCTTCTATTCTGATAATGTGTAGTGCAAAATCTCAATTCCGAATACATTCAAACATAGTTTTTAGAGGAAACACTGAGTTTTTTTATGTCATGATCGAAGACAGTTCAGGAAAAGATCAAAGAATCATAGATGCCTTAGTTGATTTTGAAGCACCTGTATAGGTCTAAGCTTTTATTAACCGTTCAGGCTGTTTTAATAAGGTTGCCAGTTGCCACACTGCCTGAACACTTCTGCAAGCCCTGACATAGGCAGATTTTTGTTGCTTTCCATGATGGAAGTCGGCTTCATCGGAGAAACAGTAACCAATAAGCAATTAATAACCACAGAAGTCTTAAGGAAAGGAAGTGATGTAGGAATTTATTTCCTGAAGTTCTCTTAATGAGCACAGCTTCTTTTCTCTGAAATTAAGAATTGCACTTTGCTCAGTGATGTTGGAAAATGCCATCAGTGATCATACAACACTTCTGAAGTATGTTACCACATTTTTCATTATTTAGAAGGCTTTTTTGTTCTTGTTAGTCTTTATGTAAATTGCTGCATCCAATTTCATGTATACTGTACTTTCACTAAATACTTTTTTTTAAAAAAAGTTAACATATTTTAGTTGTTTGGCTTCAGTTCATGATGGAAGTTTATTTAGCATCAAATTTTGGTTATGTATATACGTTGCTTGTTATTTCACTAGGCTGCTTGGCATAGAAAGAGGGTTGTAAGTGTTGACATGTTTACTTACTTTTCATGGAAAATAGGGAGAAATACCACATCTTTTTTGCAAGAACTGTAGATTGTTACTTTCCTTGCCTTACTTTTCTGAAGTTTCATCTAATTTCATAACAAATTTTATGGGCTTCATGTTCCATCTTACTGCTCATGCTAACGGATAGTTGGGGAGAAGACGCAAAGGTGTCAGTTCTGGTTTCTTGTCCCAGATAAACCAGGGCCTCATCTTTATGTTAAATAGGAGTAAAGTATTCATAGGATTGCTACCAAATGTATTAGGTTTTTTGTGTTTTTGTTTTCATGCCTTTCATCACAGAAGATATTGGGCAGGTGTAGAGAATTCAATGTGTAAGAAATAAATACGTGACAGTTTCAATTTGGCAAGTTTCTGTCTGTCCTATGATCTGGACAGGGAGGACATTTTTTTTCTTGTCATGTTCAGGGAATTTACTAGTTTTAGACTTGTCAGCATTTCCCTATCTTTCTTGATGAACATTGACATCATTAGATTAAGACTTTAAGGCATATTTACTCGTACAGTCTGTCTCCTTTGTGTTGGCTGAGTGAAACAAGTGGATCTGAATATGTCATCTCTGCTTCTCCATGTTTGGTTCTAGCTTTCAGTGGTCTTAGGGTTTTGAGACTACAGAGCACCCCTTCTTTCAAGGCAGACTGGAGTGTGAAAAGCAAAACAGAGAGAGAGAGAGCAGAAATTTTGAAGGCAAAAATACGCAAACTTCTCAAAGAGCTGCTGTCAGTATCAAGTGCTGGAGCCTGATTTTTAGTTTCGAAGTATATCTGCACTTGTAAACTGCTGGTCTGTCTTAAGTCTAAGTTCTATGTATGTTGCTTTGGGTGCAAAGCAGACTGTCAAAGCTAAGGTTTTGTTTGAGAGCTGGGGCTGTTCAGCAGAAGAGAGTAAAAGAAAATGAATGACTTAACACAAAGTGTTTAGGATCAGTGGCTCCTCGTCAGTCACCAGATGTCTGCCCCTGTACTAATATCAGCAGAGCTGGTACCTGGCAGGTGGCCTTGCTGAGCTCTGATTCCCTGTGCTCTGAGTGCTGGCAGCATGTGGACTGGGTGAAGGAGTGCAGCTGCTGTGCTGTCAGAGCTGTTCCCCTTCCCTGGTGCTGAAGCCTTCTCTCGTGCTCTTGAGATCTGGTATGTTTTGTGATGCCAGTGCGGCTAACATAGCACACTCCTGAACTGCTGGATCCACCAGCAGCAAAGTTGGGAGATACCAGAGCTGAGTCATCTCTCTTTGCTGTGCTCTTCCTCCATGGCTTTTCCCATCAGGAACTCTGCATTTTCCTTGTTTCCCACTGTGCTGCATATCCTGAAACAGCACATGTTGTGAGACAACTGCAAAAGTTTAACCCTCAAGTAAGTATACAAACAGCAGTGAATCAAGATGTAGTATACAGCATCCATTCCTCATCTGCAAACAGCAAGTGGTGTGAATGTTCAGTTTTGGGCCTCTCTCTTTAAAAAGGACATTGAGGTACTAGAGTGTGTCCAGAGAAGAGCAGCAAGGCTTGTGAAAGGACTGGAGCACAAGTCTTATGAGGAATGCCTGAGACAGCTGGGACTGTTTAACCTGGAGAAAAGGATGCTCAGGAGGCTCTCTACAACTACCTGAAAGGAGGTTGTGGCAAGGTGGGAATTGGCCTCTTCTACCATGCCTGAAGTGAGAGGACTGGAGGAAATGGCCTTAACTAAGACAGGCAATTCAGATTAGATATTAGAAAAAGAAAGATTCACTGTTAGGATGGAAGGGCACTGGAACAAGTTGCCTAGTGAGATGGTGGATTCACCATCCCTGGAGGTGTCTGGATCTGGCACTGGGTGATGTGGTTTTGGGGTTACAGTGATAGTGCTGGATTGATGGTTGGACTTGATGATCGTAAAGGTCTCTTCCAACCTTATGATTTTGTAAGCACTTGGTTTTATTTGTTCATGTTTAGATTCCCTTTGTATCTCTCTCCTCCTCACTTTTAATGCCACGTTTGAGGTTGTGCTGTGATCCAGGCCTTATAGAGGTTTCTATATTATTTTCATTACCAGTTTTTAATTGTCTTCTGGTTTTTGTTCTCTCACACTGTCAGAAAAAAAAGAGAATCTTTTATTAGGGTGTATTATGCTGTCATTTCACTGTGAATGGTGGAGGGATGTGTTGATGTTATGTATCATAAATGATGGACCAGAAGCAACTTTCAGCATTCTGGGGCACAGGTCAAATAAATTATCCAAATCCCTTTGAATATGAATGGATGGCCTCAAGCTTCCTCTGAGAAACTTCTCCTGTGTAGTGTCTAATGCTTTTTCTGTTTCATTAAGTGTTGATCTCATGTCTGTGCTGCTGCACTGAAGCATGGTGTCTTTTTCTGGCAACCAGATGGATTTGTCACTTTGAGCAGACACTAGAGTGTTTCAGGATTTATTGTTGTACCGAGTGTGTGGAAACTCTCCCATTGGCATCTCTGGACATTGTAGGATGAGATGCTTACTGACACCTACTTCATGTAACTTTCTTGATTATGTGGTTTTGAGCAGACTATAAGTTCCTCCTGCAGGGGAATTTTATGCTTGTTCAGTAACATTTTGCAGTTTTAAGCTGTGCAAAAACAGATGTAGACTTTTGAGAGATTAGCACTGTATTCCCAGTATTGTGATCTGGGGCTGGAGAATGACTAAATCATTATGACTTTGGTTCTGCTGTAGCACTTATTTCAGTGTCAGGTTTGATTTGAGTCAAACAACAACTGTAGGGGGTGACTTAGCATCTCAGTCCCTTATGTTGTTAAAAAACATTGTAATAGGATATATACCAAGATAATAAGGTAAGTTGGGAATAGAAACATCAGAGAGACACTTCTGTTTTAAGAGTAGCTAATGTCATCGTTTCGCCTAGAATTGCTCTCTGTGCAAGAACAAGGCAGCAAAATTTCATGATCTATGAAAACCACCTCCAGGGGTCAAGACTGTGATCATCTGTATCAGCTGGTCATAGCATAACTGATGAAATGAACTATGGCTACAACTGCTTTTATTCACACCTCTTGTTGCCCCGAGAGTCTAGTATCATGATTAAATCTGCCAAACACTGCCCTTGCAGTATTAGTCAAGATGTGAACTTCTGCAGCCACTACCAGGCGATGTGTCTACATTTAATGCTTATTCATATATCCGAGCAAGTTTGCTTTTATTAAACTGTAATGGAAAGGAAGATGACTTTTCATCCATGTAGTGTTGCAAGTGAAGACAAGGGGTGTGTTGCATTGATGGTAAAAGCCTCAGAGCTTCTAACAAAGAAGATGAAATTTAAAAAAAAAAAAACAAAAAAAAACACAACCACACAAAAAAAACCCCAAACAAACAAACAAAAAGACCCCACTAACTTTAGGAAAACAGTCCATTTGAAAGATGTTAAGTATAAAAGAGCTGCATCAGGAACCTCACTGATTATAAGGAGCAGGAGGTGTGTTTTGTACCTTAATGTTATATTCTCCCATTCCACACAGTTGAATGAGCTCAGTTTGGTTTCATTTTCTTTTAATGGAAAACAAAAAAGTAATGGTCTGTACCTTTCCAGAAACTGACTTCCTTGGGTTTAATGCAATAGAGAATTACAGTTTTATAAAGTGATGCTGCTAAGTCTGGGGAAAAAAATGAAAAGTCTTTGAAAGAGGAAATAATTTCTGTGACTATGAGAACAATATGCTGATTGCAAACAACAGTTATTTTTACAGTCACTGTTGCAGCAGAGGTCGAATATGCCTTGTAATAGGATATAAAGGTAAGAGTTTGTTATATTCAGACTGAAGTTTTTTGAGATACCGTGGTACTTTCATTTAAAAAGTTGAGTTCACTCATAGTAGCTACTGCCATGTGATTAATTACATTCCCTTAGTTTTGGCAAACAGCAGGATAAAAACATTTATTTAGTTCTGTCACCATTAAATTTCTGTTTGAAGGATATAGTGGTAATATTCTGCTGATAAACATCTAAAATTTACCATTTGAGACAATTTTTTTCAGTTACTAGAAATCAGTTAACTTTTGTGTTGCTCGACTGAAAACAAAACTTAAACAATCCAACCAAACAAACCCCATAATCCTATTGTGGATGAGTTACTTGGGTCTAAGAGGTAAAATCAACTACATGAAGTGAATATGAGTATTTCAGACAGGTTGCTAGGAGGTCTTATTATTCAAGGGCCGGTTGTTCATACATTTAATATCATCTCGTACTCTGTTTCTCCACGTAGTAGGTTTGTTTGTGGAGAAAATGTGGGAGAATAAAGCAACGTTCAGTTTGCCCCAGACAGTCCAGTTCATTGCAATGAGGCAACGAGTCCTGTCCTCCTCATTCTTTTACAAGTCCCTGTGGTTTGAGGAGTGCATCTTGCTGAGCAATGTGTTTTTCAGAGTGCCTGAATGGATAAATGAGGGATGGAGGGAAACTGCACAGGATCAAGGTCTGAGATAATGTGTCCTGCTTCTCGCTGTCTCATATTGTGTAAAACATTTCCGTTTTTAACCTTATTTCTTCCATCACAGTGTGGTCCTCCTTTCCTGTTACTTCCTCTCTGTCTGTATGCAGAAGGATGATTAGCATTAGTTTTAATAGTCCTCAAAGCATCATATCTTAATACAAGCTGAAGTGGATTTTTCATGCTCCCTCCTGCTCACATCTCTGTGAATCTTCTAATGAGGACTTGGGTTTGAAGCTTTTGCCTCAGTCAGTTATTGTGAAATGGTGAATTTCACAATTAAGGTTCCAATTTTGGCCTTTCACTCCCTGGTTTTAGAGGCTGGATTTTACAACTAGTGGAGAGAACTGATGGACCGGTAATTTTCCTTCTTTGTAACTTTCAGTTCCCTTTCTTTTCCAGCTGAAAACACAAGGAAAAAATATTTTTTCATAATCAGAGAAATACATCTAAAAATAACAGTGACTTTTGTCTCAGAACATGTTGCCTATGGAAGAGAGATGTATGTGTCAGGTGTGTTAAATAAAATAGTCATAAGGTAGTAGTAAATTCCCCCTCATATGTGTTTCCTAAGGGCCCAGTGACTTCGATTTTAGGACATGTTAATGATTTTGGCATAAAACAGTTGCATTTGCAAATGTGTTTATAACCAGCAGCCTGTATATGAAGTTTCTCTTCATACTGGTTTGAAACCTGGAAGTAACTTGCAATTTGTTCCTGAGCCAGCACTGTGCTCTCACGTAGTGCTGACCACTGTCTTCTGTCTGTGCATGAAGCTGACAGGATCGGAACTCTCTTACCTTTTTGGTTGGGGTTTGTTTGTGTTTATCTCTCTTCAGATCTTTATTCTGGTACTAATTATGGGCACTCTAGAATTTTTTTTTTGTTTTGCTGACTGTAATTAGTGTATGCCCTGTCCTTCACCCTACAGAATGCAAACCCAACCTGTTTTAAGCTCCCAGTAGCTGAACAGGAGAGTGGATAATATACAGAGATGACTTGCAGCAGAAATCTACAAAATGCCTGTCCGGGCAGAACGTCAGCAGCTGCAGAGAATTAAACTTGAGTTCTGGTTATCACAAAAATTCCTCTAGAATTTTTGCAGTGCAGCCCTTGCTGAGCAAGGAGAGAACTATATTTTCAACCTTACTGTTCTTACAAGACTATAGTCATTACACTGTCATAGCTTTAAACAAGACATTGGAAGGACTCTTCCTCAGGCAACAATGTCAGCTGATCTTTTTCCAAAAAATTCTCAGGCTTGAGCTAGACAGGCATTTCCGTATTTGGTTGTTTGTCCACAACAATGCTATTGGAAAACTATTTAAAATCTTACTATCTTTCCTTACATGGTTTTGAACATTATCTGTACCATTTACTCTTATTTCTTTGTTGTTCATTTATAAGGCTAACCTATCAAATCTATTAAAATTTGAAGATATGCTAAATCAGTTTGAGGGGAACTTGTGCCTTAAGTATCCTAAAAATAGAGAGATCATGAGGTCCTTAATATTCTAAAGTATCTTCTCAAGCAGTTTTTTTCTACTGCTTTACTTTAGCTCAAGTGTCTTAGTTGCTTCTTTCCATTACTGATGCAATCTAAAAGCTGTGTGTTTACTTCTGATCATTTTCCTCTGGTGTGATAGCGAGTGGCAGCAAAACATTACCTGCAGTGAACAAATGAGTAAATGAGTACACAAAAGAAGAAAAGCATTTTTCAGATTCGGGGAAAAACAGGAAAGACACCATGAGTCTTCTTACCAAGAGCTGAAAAGAAGCATTGGTATATAACAGCTGAGTATCTTTACAAGATTACTGAGTACAGCTATGTCAGTGGACACCCTTATGAAAACAGCATCAATTATATACCATTATTAACCTCCCCTCACTTAGGCTCTCAGAGTCCTATGAACTGGTGGCAGGACAGCAAGCATGCTTGAAATAGTCTTATGTGACTATGAAATAGGTTACACTTTTTGTTAAGCCCTTCTTCAGAGTATTACAAAGCAGTTTCAAGTTTCTCAGAGTCAGGAGAAAAAAGGTGTTTTAGAGCTAAATAGGGCTGTGCTGGTCTCTGCCACTGTCGACATGAGCTCGTGTTTTGCCAAAGTGCCACACTCACCAGGCTCCTGTGCAGTTCTCCTGCCACTCAGAACAGATTGACCCACCTTAGTCCATTTGACTTTTCTGTGCTCCCTGTTGTATAAAAACACATTATGGCTTCAATTGGAATTTTTTGTAAATAATCAGGAGTGTTTATCCAGCAAAAGGCCTGCTGTTATGGGAGCTCCTGCAGGCTCGGCTGCAGTGCAAGTCAGGATTCATGGCTCAGGAGAGAAGATTGGAGGAGTGAGTGTGTTTGTTAATATAGAATTGCAGCAGGCTTCTGACACTGCACACTCTCTTTTTCACTTATAGCAATGTACAGATATTGTCAAGAAGTATATTTTGGGTCCTTTCTCAAAGAAGGAAAGTCTTTTTAAAGCTCCCTAGAAGTGTCATCTTTGACAACAGAAACCTGTGTTAGTAGCAATCACTATTTCCTTATTAGATTGTTTCTTAATAAGTTATCTTTGCTACTTTCCAGCTGTTAATTGAAAACCAAACCAAACTCCCTCCTGAAAAAAAAATTATAAAAAGCAGCAACAACAAAAACCCCAAAACCAAAAACAAACAAACAAACAAAAAAAAAAAGAGCAAACCACAAAACAAAAAAAAACAGTTCTGTAAGATGCATACCCAAAGCATTGGCAATGGAAATTTGAGGAAATATTTGATTAAATATGAGGAAGTAAGAATTAAAAATACTCTTGGAATTGTGTCACACAGCTGTATGGTGAGCAAAGGCAGTTTTACTTTGTAAAAAGCAACAACTCTTTATTAGTGCATGTAGCATGTCTAATAGTGCTAATGACAGTGTCTATATCCTGCTGGGTTTTACCATATTAATATTGGCATGCCAACAGTTCTGGGATCCAAAATAGTGAGTGTTAATGTGCAACATCCAGCCTGCAAGTAAATAGTAAATATCTATGGTTCCTGCTCTCACAAACACACCATATGAGAACTTAATTATTTTTAAATATAATCTGAACATCATATTAAGTACTTGTAGTATTGACATTTCTCTTTTGAAATTTATTATGTGGGGATAAAAATTCTTACATGTGGGAAAATAATGCTTTTGATTTTTTTTTCAAATCTTTGAATAGCAAAAAAATGACTTTTCATGTAATTCATTTCTATGTGACTCTATCCTTTCCTTAGCCAGCAGCCACATTATTTCATTATGATCTTTCTGTAGCAATGCAGTATTTAAAGCTGAACTGCCAAGATGGTCATAGGCTGGACTCAATTATCTCAGAGATCTTTTCCAACCTAGTTGATTCTGTAATTCTGAAGGAAGATGGGCATCTTTCTTTTCTGTTAATGTGTTTGAAAGTTGTTCAGAGTCAGATCTCACCTGGTGCTGTGCAGCCATAAATACATTGAGAAATGAGTAAAGAATTCCTTTGCACTGCCTTTGGTGAATATTTTGTATAGAGGTTTTGCATTTGTCTGGAAGTTACTTCAGCTTCTGAGCTATGAGAGACTTAGGAGTAAGAGTGCATAAGAATCCCTGTCCCCATGTGTGCTTGCACCTCTGTCTTTGTAATGGAGCAATTTCTCAGTGGAGAATACATGTGAAGGATCTGGTCTAATTCTCTATGTTATTTTCTGTAACTTTAGAGATCTTCAGTTAACAGGACAGCTAAGTATAGACTTGGTCTGTGAACTGTATTGAAGTGCTTTACTGAATGAATGAGTACCTACTAAAGCCTGGCAGAATTTTTCCTTTTGCAGTAACTTGGTCATTGAATACACGGAAAGAGGCAAGGAGCTGATGGAAAAGGGTAAAATAGTTTGACCTAATTTCAGACCAAAGAACTTCATGCATCCACATTACATACTTAGATATCTGCCTTGTCTCACTCCTTAAAAAGCACTGCATCGGGTCTTTAGATACTGGGCTCTTCCACTCATTTGTCTGCTGGATGTTGATGCTTGAGAGGTGAGGGCTGCTCCAAGTGACAGGTAAGAGCAGAGCGTGACAGAGTGAGACTGTGGTTTGAGTCTCTGGTTTCTATTAGTCACAAAAGAAAAGCAATGTCTGGTCTTGGCAGTACTTGGATAAGAAATCTCCAAGATTTGAAAAGGAGTCTGTTCATATATGTAGTGTTTGTTCCTACTATCATGTGTACATGTCTCAGAAAGATCTCTTACCATGAACAAAAAGAAAACAACGCATTTATCTTAGTTCAGTAGATTCCTTCACCACGTTTGGATTCATGAGTCATGATTCAGTTTCTTTCTGGAATAGATTCTTGAGAAACAAGAATAATCTTTCATTTGATTTTTTTTTT